>JAEAOA010001746.1:592500-787500 GCA_016746295.1 Potamilus streckersoni | reverse complement strand
GCAAAACACGTGCATTAGAATAAATTTGATCATACTTAAGCTGATAGAAGAATGAAGACTTATTCTGAAATAAGGTTTCTTTTCATTGGTATTTTTTTTTATTGGGTGATTTGTTTAGCTCATACCAACTGTCATTTTTGTAGTAAAAAGCTCAGTAGTTGTTGATCATTCATTAGGTTATTACATTATTATCAAGCGAAACAACGACGCTGTTTAGAGAATTTGTTTACCACTATGGCCTTAAAGTTTGTGGATGATCAAAATAAACATTTGTGGATGATCAAAATAAACATACCAATCTACTATGGACACCGGCTTTGTCAGTCTCACCATTAAATTGTTAATAGACTTAATGAGAACGGGAAATGGAAGTTTTGAGTGTAAGGTTTAGGAAAGTATTAATCTGGAATACAGACTGTCTATAGAATATTCTGCAGAGGTCAAATGTCAGAGGCTAATAAGTTTGGCAATTCTTTGAATACTAGAATTTGCTGTGCAGTCACTAATTTAGATCGGATATTGTACTATGAGAAATGGAATAAGGTAGCTATACTGCTACACTTTTATTGAGGTTGTTCCTGTATACTGATGGACAGTACTAACATGAATTGTTATTTCCTGACTCCAATGATTTTAAGAACGATTGAAACTATCCTTTGCAATCGCTCGTTCTTTAGAAAGATCACGAAACCGTACGTTAATCAAACTATCATTTTCTACAAGGAAGTGATTTAAAGTTTAAAACAATGTGCAAATCGGCTAATTTGTTCATTCTTTCTATTGTTGATGTGTATTGCTTTATTTTATTTTTGTTCATGTTTATTTTAATTTAATGAAGTAACTTGCTCGTATCAAATTTCCCATAAAAGGACTTGGTTAAAAATAAGGTTCAACAGTTCAAAGAAAGTAGTCATTTGCAAAATAATATCAAAATAAAACGAGGCTTACTGCGATTCGTTTTCATGAAAAATTCATACAGTAACACGCCATATTACAGGCTAACCATACTCCAACGGAGGGAGTGGAGTGTTTGATCCATTCCATGTGTGTCCGCTAAAAACATTCAGTTATGGCAACTGTTCGCAATCTTCATGGAAAGTTTTAGTTTTCTTCTTTCTTGAATTTTAATTTTCATTCATACTGATTAAATAAACAAAATATACGACATGATCTTAACATGGAATGTGTGTAGTAAAGCACTGCAGGACACGCGGTACAAATTGTATTGAAAAATGGGAACCAGACTAGAAATGGGTGAACATAAAAAAGAGTATATACGGGTTCGGCTAACCAGGATTAGTTAATAATGTAAGTTAAGAGAAAGAATATTTGAGACTTTATCCTAGTTGAAGGTGAATAAAAATAGATATTGTTTCATTGATGGAATTTCAGTTCTTCAATAGTCTTGAGTTGGAAACGCTCATTACTAAAATTAGCACCTGATTCTTTGGTGAGGAATTGAAAGCACATGTTTCAAACATATGCATCTCCAGAAAATGCCGCGGCTCATATCCTTTCCTCTGTACAAAAGCTGACTTCCAGGTTTCATCTGTACTGATAAATATAAATTTGGTCATGAGCACTCCAAACTTTTTAAGTTAATGAATTTTTAATATCATTGTGTTTGCATGTGTTTACTATGGGAACTGAATTAGTACCGTGATTCCTATAAACAACGCATGGCCAGAATTCACAACATTCAATCACAGTCGAACATATCGAAACGAGTAGGGAATTGTCTGTAAAATGACGAACCAACAAGAGGTAATTCAAAAGATTTAAAGTTATTTACAGTCATTGTTATGCTTTACGTACAGGTGTTTTTGACCATCATGGTCTTAATCCAATTTCTCTCACTGTCCGTATGTGTGTCTCTCTGGTGTTCGGTTTGTCTGTCCTCTTATTATCATGGGTCCTGAGGCATAATTTTCAAACATTTTAGCGACGATGGTTCAGAGAGAGAGAGAGAGAGAGAGAGAGAGAGAGAGAGAGAGAGAGAGAGAGAGAGAGAGAGAGAGAGAGAGAGAGAGAGAGAGAGAGAGGGGGAGTTCAAGCTCTCTTAATGGATGTGTCACTCATAATGGTGTAGATACGGCTACATTTCTTTTGGGGAACTTGTTAATGTGGAGGTACGGGATGCTGTAAGAAAGACGAACGAAACCTTTTAATTCTTTTTGAGAGAACAGACTCTAATTAAATAATTTATATATAATACTACATTCTAGAGATACACCTTATAAAACCTTTATATTTAAAATACATGAAATGCATATAAAGTTATACTTTCTTTCGAACTTACCAACTTCATAAATTTATATAATTTCTACATTTTAGAATATAATAAAGATAATTAAATCTCGACTAATTTTATAATAGCCAAAGAGTATAAATTTCAATAGTTGCGATTAATGCAAAAATCACGTTGAAGAAATGTATTTTACTACATTTAAAATAGAATATTAATTTGGAAAAGATTACTAAACATTATATTATTTTTATTACGTAAAGAATTTTTATTTCCAAATTGATTCTAAACAGGAAGTTGGTAGTGAATTTGTCCTCTCCAATAATAATTACCACAAATATAAATGAATATAACTTCTTTAAAACAATTAAACATTCCATTACACTATAATATAAAATGAACTCACAAGAATGTTCCAAACTATGAAGTTTACTGTAGAAATCTCTAAATTTACGAACACAAACAATTCTTGCCTGTAAGAAAGACAAACGAAACCTTCAGATTTGTTTTAGAGAACGGACTGATTACACAAGCCACGCATCTCTATTTATACTGATTTGTACACATGCCATGGCCAAATTTGGAATTGTTAGGCTTGTGTTCGTCCGTCTCAAATCAGAAGGAGGCTCTCGTTTATTCTTAATGGAAGCGAGTGTGTTTCGCTTACGTCAGAATTTGTCTCTTCAACATTTTCTTTTAGAGAAATGCTGAGTCGTACAGTTTACTTAGTTGGAGAACACTGACCAGTACAGTACATAAACTATTATACCAGACATGTGCTGTAGCCCAAATGTAAATTACACTGTAATTAGACGATAAGAAGGAAGCTTCACAATGTTTAAATTAATTAGTTATGATTTCTGCTTTACAGATTTATTTGTGGGTTGTTTTTTTGGGGGTTGTTGTTGTTGAAAAACTGACGTTAAGTTACGACTGATGAATGAAAACCATTCTCAATGCCTTTTTACACCTTTCCCGGTAATGGATACTATTTCCTACAAAAGTAGGTCCAGAATTCAGTAATATCTCTTGGTGTTTCAGTGGTGGATTTATATTTTCAAAATGTTAGTTATTATGTGTGGTATGTTGAGGGTAGGTAATGAATATATCAGTTACATATGATACGATTTAATCTCATCCTTCTTAAATTAATTTATTGCATTGTTGTAAATTTTTATTTTTCACATTGGGAACCATCACTTACTCCTTATAACACAGCACACAATGTCTAAGTATTTACATTAAAATTACGTTGCTTTTCTTTAAATTCTTAGCACACAGTTCAACAGATATAAGTTATAAGCAGCTCTAGAAAACAGATTCAACTTTTAATGTGCAACCCAAATCTGATTTTCCCTGTATCGCTCGCCTTGTTTCTGTTTCAGGACTGGCTAGTATTGCGTCACTGGACCACGTGATCCGTCGTCTCATAAAAACTTGGAAGAAAAAAAAAACTAAGCAATTTACGGAATCGTAGTATCTTCCGCGCAATATAATCACTACCCACGTAAGATATGTAATTTATAAACATTACAATCGAATTATAATTTTTAGAGAATTACGTACATAAAAGGGAAAAAAATATTTCTGGTCTCCTTTAAGTATCTGGCCACGAAGTACACAATTTACGACTGCAAATTTGCTGACTAGGTATATAGTGTGTAGGATGGGGAATTTTGCACATGTTTGTAAGGGCACAATCTTTACCAGAAAAAGTATATAGTTGCAATAGAAAAATATATAAAGTTAATCTTAATACTTTAGTGCAAATTACTTCCAATAAATTTAATGAAAATTTACTTTAGAGACAATTTCAATGTTATTACATTAACTAATAAATTCTGTCCAAATATTAGTGTTTTACTGCAAAACAACTCAAGATGGTTTCTTGGTGTTGAAGTAATTGAGGTAAAGTGACATGGCTAAAGCTATACCAGTGTAGTCGATCTAGACTGATTCGATGGCATGATTCGAATCCACATCCATGCTGTCGCAAGTCCAGAATGCTGAACACTGCGGCTCTTTGATTCTGACTCAGACATTCATTTTTATTTTCAAACGTCATAATTATCTGCAATTTAAAACGCTTGTGACAATATGCATAAGCCCATTTCAAAGTGATATTTTGATGTTTTCGTTTACAATAGCTATTTATGCATCGATAATGAAAAAAGAAAGCAACAAACAAAAAACTGTCTAAACAATAGTTTTTATCTAAAGTCTTCGTCGTAATCGACAAGTGCGTGTTGCCTCTATAGTTCTAATGCATGTGTGCAGGTAACATTTTTCGTTTTAAATTAGTTTACCTTACCGCTAAAAGAAAAACAAAAAGTTTTAAAAAACGGCATTCGAATTAAGTTTTTCTCATTGATTCTCTCAGTTTTACACTTACTGGCTAGTAGTTAATCGGAAAAAGATAGTCCATTGACTGCGCACACTGATTATGCAGACACAGTGCATACAAAGTTTTCTTCATAACGTTGCTGTAAATCATATTATTTATACTTGCGTGGAGGTGGCTTATATAAGTTTCCAGAATTTCGAATTTTCAACATGACTTTTTTTTTTTTTAACAAAAACGAAATATAATATGATTTGTTTCTGCTTTAAAGCCTTTCTCGTTTTGACACTTTAGCTACACTATTTCATAACCAACTTGCCTGAAATATTATTGTATTGTATTGTATTGTATTGTATTGTATTGTATTGTATTGTATTGTATTGTATTGTATTGTATTGCATTGCATTGCATTGCATTGCATTGCATTGCATTGCATTGCATTGCATTGCATTGCATTGCATTGCATTGTATTGTATTGTATTGTATTGTATTGTATTGTATTGTATTGTATTGTATTGTATTGTATTGTATTGTATTGTATTGTATTATATAGAACATAAAGAAAGAAAAATTCAAATAATCCTTTGACCACTTGCCTTCAAAGTTTTATAAAAATATATGGGTAATTACGTATTCAAAATATTTGTTACAACAGCACAAAAATCTGGTCTACGAAACCGCAGAACGTTCCTTGAAAACCTGTCCACTGACACAAACAAAATGTTTCATAAATACATCCTGGTCAATGAAAATCCAAGGTTGATCAGTGGTCGTCAAATATTTTAAAGGGAAAAAAATCGTTTCAATAATCGTCAATCCAAAATTATCACGTACTACTGACCTCTCCAATGTTTCTAGGAAACCTGTTTTGCTGACACATTTAATTTTACAAGAAAAAAATTCTTAGCTAGTGGACGTCAAAATTTCGCCAAAACTCATCTAGATCTAGCTTTTGAGTTGTTTTCTAAATTTCGTATTGATTATCTTTTTATGTTGTCGCCATTCGCAGTTAATCCTTTCTTAACTTTATTATTACACATCTAAAGTTCGCACAAATAAAATGAAAATAAAAAAGAAAGAAAAAATATATGGAGGATATTTTCTGTTCCTACATTAATACCGGATATATTTCATCTGTGGTACCAAAATCTTGATATTTTGTAAGAGTGAAACATGTTCGGTACTAACTTTGGAAAAGAAAATTTTCCTGTTATTATATAACAAACTTAACCCAGAATCGAAACTTGGAAGATTAAAGTCATTCTTCTGCACAAAATGATCACATCCACCTCCTTTCGTAAATCCACGTCACTTTCATACGATGATCAATCATCTAAATACACGCGACTTAAGAAAACTCTAGGACTGCGTTTACCTAATTTGTCAGTGAATTACGTTTATTTAAATATAATTTTGGAGACTCTTTGAACCTATCTGACAACAATGCAATCGAGAGTCACCAAATGCTTTTGTTGTAGCTGTCAAGGAAATAACGGCTAATAACTACAGAGAGACGCTAACGCCGTCTGGTCAAATATTAATTTCCATCTCTGAAATGTAACGTAGTTTCTATTTATTTGTTCTAGCTCACAATGTACTATTTTTGGTTCTGGTGCAACATTTACGGTCACACACAATAAAACATCGCAATGTATGATAAGAAATCTTGTATTTTCACACGTGAAGATGTAAGGAAACATTTTTCACATTTAAAAATATATGAATGAAAACAATATAATGTTTCCCACCAATAAGTCTCTATATATCACAATTAAGAATATAACCAAAATGTCACCCTCGATCACGGTTAAAGGTCAAATACACAAATATAAATTAAATATTCATAACACTTCTCCTCATAAACAAAAAGAAAGATTCATAAATAAAAGTTGCGTTGACATATTTTTCTAATCCATTCATTCTTATTTCCCATACAAATGTAGTAACCTATAAATACATAAAGCAATATAGTACTTATATATACGTGAAAGTGCATCATTAAAAAGATTATCTTTTTTATGCACCTGATGTCAATCTTTTATTCAGGCAATATAAAAATCAACCTCACCAAAAACTGATTTACTAAAAAAGAAATTTATAATTTTTGCGATGAACGTAAAGGGCTTGTTATCACTGAATACAGTAATGGGAGAAGTAGCTTCAACGTGTGCAAAGACAATATCAAAGCCAAACAGTCATTCCATACGGTGGAATTATTTATCTGCTTTTTTATTTTTTAATCGAAAAATAGTACACTGGGTGATCCACGCCGGTATTATCTTCTTGAATCAGTACTAAAAAAAACTCCTACATTATTTGCATCAACATACATTTTAAATAATTGAATGAAATTTGGAGCTGAAACTGGTACTCCCTTAAGTGTATATCAGACCGATGAAATTTGGAATTCGTCTTAACAAATTTGTTAGAGATTATGGAGAAATTAAAAATAATTTCCTGATAATATCTAGGTATACCCAAAAATCACATCAGTTGCTTTTTACTGAAAGGAACGGACAATTCAAAAATTGGCTTGAACGCAGACTTTACTCGTTTAACTTAACATTGTCCTGCAGCATGTCCTTAAAATGTAACATAAGCACGGCAAAACTCAGATTTACCTAAACAAATTATCAGATCTGCATCACCGAGTCGATCAAAGATTTTTAAAACCCTTTCCATGTGACCTTTTCAGGCATCGTTGAAGATGATGACGTCATCTGTGTACATTTCTCACCCAAGCTACGGAGAAATCTAATCTCTAACCTTACTTTTTAATCTCACTCTGGTTGTCTCAAATTGGTCCTCACAGCCATGGTGTCCACGCAATAGGAACTACATTTAAAAAAAACAACCTTGTCTTCTGCTCTGCCTGACGGATATGTTACAAAATCAAACACCAACATAAATGTAGCAAAAATAACTTCATTCATTAAGCAACTGGAGGTAACCCCAACTTTGATAATAACCATGCAAAACATTTTAAGAGAGACAGACAGACACACGCGCGAGCGCTCACGAGGTAGAGCTATTTGGTAAACCTCGTAAATGAAAACGTGCCATATAACCCAAAACTGCGAAAACCATCAGAGGTAATCACATCAATAAACTGTTTGAATTCTCGCAGTAGGGCCCGAACACATCATCAGGTTTCTTAAACACTTTATGGTTAAGGCATATTGCTCTTTTGGGTACCGGGAAGGGTGTGCAGAACACAGAACCATCAAGAGGTTTAATATCTCTTTAAAGCAAGATTGTGAATTATATTTAGAATATTCCGAATTTGATAAGAGACAAACGAAGACAAGGATACCGGAGGACGTAAGAAACACAAACAATGAAAACTCAAACGTGTATGCTAACAATTTATTTCCAGATAGGTATCCTGCATCTACAAAAGTTATAAGAACAATCGTCCATTTGATTTTGGTTCCTTGACCATGCATTCTACCTTACCGAAACCAATGTGGATGCACCTGTGCAATGAGTAATGGATTTTTATAGGCATCAGTTGGGACAAGAAAGCTGACAACCAAGATAAAAATGCTCTGAAAATAAACCTGCCCAAGCTGACTTTTAAACATATCAAATAAACTCAAGTGTGAAAAAATATTTATGCTAGAAACTTTAACAGAGAGCAATGTATCGGACACAGGCTATACATGCATCACTGGCTACAAAAATTCAAACTCTCTCAAGAGTTATCTCAAAGCCGGCAACAATCAAAAATGCCTGCTTTCTGAACTTTTTTTTTTCTTCCAGACACGCTCAATAATGTAGCCATTTCACTTGGATTTTTTTTTTGTATCGGCACAAACCACACTATGGATTCTATTTATATCTATTATCTAGACCATGTGTTTTCATGCTCATAAAAGGCTCGAATGTTGACGGAGAAGTTCTCAGACCAATTGACGACACTTGATATGGATAAAGTCCATATAGAGTTGCAATTGTCGAAAGGTCGTTTGCTCTTTCTGTGAGTGGCGTTTTCCAGGCTCCTTTTAAAAGGTCGAATGGTGACATATTTCGCATTTCCGATTTTGTCAGTGCAGTTATATATACTTGGCACTGGAAATTAATCCATTTTGGTGATACTGTTGATTTTCTACAGTCATATATAGTCATTCTCCAGAAAATATTGAACTGAATTTTTAAAATATAATCCTTCTTAACAGGATTCATCTTATAAGGATTCTGTTTTACAGGTGTAAATCTACATCTTTAACGTCTTAATATATGTTATTTATTCGACTTCGATCATTTGGAAACATGTTCACATAATATGTGATTTATTACACACCTATTCTGTTTTTGTAGATGTGTAAGTGTCCGGTCCAGACTAGTTAAAATTTCTGAATTCCTAAAGTCAGATTGCATTCCATAGGTTACATGCTTACTGCATGGGGTGGGTACAACTAAATTAACTGGATGTCAGATTGCATCCCATATGTTACATCCTTGCTGCATGGGGTGGGTACAACTAAATTAACTGGATGTCAGATTACACTTCGTAGGTTACATCATTACTGCATGGGGTAAACTAAATTAACTGGATATCAGATTGCATTCCATATGTTACATGCTTACTGCATGGGGTAGGTACATCTAAATTAACTGGATGTCAGATTGCATTCCATAGGTTACATGCTTACTGCATGGGGTAGGTACAACTAAATTAACTGGATATCAGATTGCATTCCATAGGTTACATGCTTACTGCATGGGGTGGGTACAACTAAATTAACTGGATGTCAGATTGCATCCCATATGTTACATCCTTACTGCATGGGGTAGGTACAACTAAATTAACTGGATATCAGATTGCATTCCATAGGTTACATCCTTACTGAATGGGGTGGGTACAACTAAATTAACTGGATATCAGATTGCATTCAAGAGGTTACATGCTTACTGCATGGGCTTGATACAACTAAATTAAATGGATATCAGATTGCATTCCAGATGTTACATGCTTACTGCATGGGGTGGGTACAACTAAATTAACTGGATATCAGATTGCATTCCAGAGGTTACATGCTTACTGCATGGGGTATGTACAACTAAATTAACTGGATGTCATATTGCATTCCATAGGTTACATGCTTACTGCATGGGTTGGGTACAACTAAATTAACTGGATGTCATATTGCATTCAATATGTTGCATGCTTACTGCATGGGGTAGGTACAACTAAATTAACTGGATGTCAGATTGCATTCCATAGGTTACATGCTTACTGCATGGGGTAGGTACAACTAAATTAACTGGATGTCATATTGCATTCCATAGGTTACATGCTTACTGCATGGGGTAGGTACAACTAAATTAACTGGATGTCATATTGCATTCCATAGGTTACATGCTTACTGCATGGGTTGGGTACAACTAAATTAACTGGATGTCATATTGCATTCAATATGTTGCATGCTTACTGCATGGGGTAGGTACAACTAAATTAACTGGATGCAATTCTTGAACTCTTCAACTAATATGAACTTTCTGTTGTTAATAATGATTAACTTTCTTGGCTGAACACCAGTTATCAATTATTCTTTTTCCCATACAAATTCAACATATTTTACCAGTTTCTTTTCTACAATTCCTAAATCTTTGTTGGCATACCTCTGGTAAAGCCCATAACCCTTCAAGATGCATTCGTTAATCAGAAAATAATCAGTACATTGTTGTCCCGACAGAAAGGTGTAGAATTCTTGAGCCATGACAATATGTAATTTTTGTAAAAATAAAGTCCACAACTTAGTTTCATACGTTTTCTTAGAGCTAGCTAAGTATTTATCTACTACAAAAAAAGGGGTACTAACCAGATACTTATGATAACATCAAAATCTAACATTATTTGTAAAGGGTGGGGGTAGGGTAATTGGGGTATGCCTGCTGTTGATAATTCTTGTAATCTATACTGTATTTTCACATCTCTGTCCGTCTGTCTGTCTCTCTCTCTCACACACACACACTGTATCTCTCAGTCTCTGCATTTGCTTCTCTCTCTCTCTCACTCACACAAAACACACACCTACACATACACACTCTCTCTCTCTCTCTCTCTCTCTCTCTCTCTCTCTCTCTCTCTCTCTCTCTCTCTCTCTCTCTCTCTCTCTGCATTTATTTTTTTTCTCTTTTTATTCTCTATGACTTTCCATCCATTTCTTTTTTCACTAGCCAATGTTTTGATTAGTTAACCCATCTACAATTTGGTGGATGCATCCGAAATTTCGATGCTTTGGGTTCGGGAATTTCACTGAATGTAGTGGCAAGCCACCGCATCCAATCAAATCAAATTTGAACACTGTTACACTGTTGCTACATGATCCATACAAGGGTAGTACACAGAAGGAATGGACTCACAAATAAGCAATTTTCCAAGGTCGGTCAGTGTTTGCATAAATACACCCATTCCATCAAATAAACCTGTAATAGCTTCCCTCTGGTATGTATTCAGACTTTCGATGTTAAACTGACAAAGTATTCCTTTGAAGTCTATTGCCTACACCATTTTTGGTCGATGTGCAATACTCCTCTGTTACACGTGTTTGATTTCTTTGGCATTACATACTAAGGGAGATAACTCGTCAAATCCAATAGATGTCACTAGTAGAAAGCACGGAATTATCAAATCGATCCACGGAAGTGTCTTTGGGTTAATATATCGGAACCGTGGCTAGCGAAGATGCTACTGTTCATATTTCAGCATTTGCCTCTCCTTTTTGTCTTTCTGCAGCTGGATTTTAATCATTTCCGTCTGAAGCTGAAACTTTCTTATCTATTCGTATCTGTTTTTTTTTTCTTTAAATGTAATTCATTTATTTCTAATTCAAAACTGATATAGACTTAATAATGAAACCCAAAGCACAAGATTCCAAAAGTTTCGTTTCCATCAAATGCTGAATCAAAACTAAGCAAAACTATCAACTCTGATCATAGATTCACAAAGATTGATATTAACCAGGAATGAAGACTTTCTTTACCTTTTGCTTAGTATATATATATATATATATATATATATATATATATATATATATATATATATATATATATATATATATATATATATATATATATATATATGCTTATCTTGCAAATTTTTGGGTCTTCTATAAGCAAGTATTGGTTTATTGTTGTAAAGTGATTTTACGCTATTTTTATTTTATACATTTTGGGACTCCAATATTTATTAATTAGAAGGCCTATAATAATGAAGGACTATTTTGTATTGTGAAAAGAAATATATTTGTCTATTGTACAATTTGCTGTGTTTAAAGCCGAATATTGAGTAAGATTACGAACTTTGTTCAGCGCAGAATAAATCATATGTTTAGGATAATTTCTGTTTTTGAAAAATGTTTTTGAATCATTCTACGAATTATGTAATTGACAATCGTCTGAAATATTGTGTCTATATCTTTTGTGCCAGAAGAAAGACTTATTAAATTAGAAACTAGTTGCTCAGAATTCCCATACAACCAATTTACTAAATTACGTATTCAATTAAAGTATAGCCAAATTCACTTTATATTCAACTGATGGTCAATGACAGAATTCAATACAGCGTATAAATATCATCATGTACTCGAGCGGTGATTTTGAGTCCAATCTTATGCTTTGATAGTATCACCTGACACTTGTCTTCACACGACTTATCTCCCACGTCTAAGTACGTACTTGGTCCCCTTTCAACCCTCCTGTTCTGACACCCTGTGGATGTATATTTCCTCTTTTCTCATTGAGTTTCCTTCGTATTCCCCCTTCTCCTTTCTCTCGTTCGGAGTACGGACTATGAAGGTTGAATTCGAACTACGAAGCTGTTCCCTTAAATATAGAGCACGTCTCACGCTAGACAAATACAACTACACATTCACCTGTAAATATCAACTATATTTCTCGTGCTGAGATTTAGGTGGATTATACTGTATAATTATAATCTCATGTGACCTTACTCAATACTCATTACAGATTCTACATTGCGGTAAGTTAAGTTGATATACATGACCTTCATTCAGATTTACTGTGAGTCCCTAATTCCCACATGCCTCTACCTCATGCATTACGACACAACTCATTTACATTTGGCTATTCAATGCAGTTTACGCTCAAATATTTATGCGTAATATCCACTAAATCTAGCTGCTCTAAAGTAGCGTGAGTGAACAATTAAATATATGTATGTATGTATGTATGTATGTATGTATGTATGTATGTATGTATGTATGTATGTATGTATGTATGTATGTATGTATGTATGTATGTATGTATGTATGTATGTATGTATGTATGTATGTGTGCCCGTCATTACTCACAAGGTTAAATATCATCCTACACAGAGATTTAATTCATATATCCTAAGAAATATCACATATTTGTATACTAAGGTGAGTTACTGTAATTCCCACGAAACTCTACATATCGAATATTTAATTACATGCGATCCGTCAACTCTCTCAATGAATTGATAATTAAAAAAAAAATCAAAGAAGTATCTGGTAGAACTTAACATATCATTAGAGTCTTACGAAATGAATACACGATTACATGTGTGAATCATAATATATCATATTTGCAAACAATCAAACAAAGGAAATAACATTAAAATTTTAAACTAAAATTGCGTAACTGACTGCCGTTTTTCTTTTTCCAAACAAACTGTTATGGCCTAGTCTGTCTTCTTTCTAAGACAACTATCTGGTCCTTTGTAATTTCACGAAGACCACTATTTCATTAGTACACCTAAGGAATCTTAATCTTCTCAAGAAAAATCTGACTAAAGGATTTTCTAAGAGATAGTTCTTAAATCGTTTCTAAAGGTGTACACCCTAAAGTTTCCCTGGCTACTCAGAAATAACTCAGAAATAACTGTTACTAAAATTTTCCGTCCAAATCAAGTGTCTAGTCTCTGTCGTCGGTTACATTGGCCTAAACATTTCACAATCAGCGTCCTTTGAAAACTCAATTATTTGACGTGTGCCCCTTGTACCACAGATTATGACCTGGTCAGTTTCAATTGAGGCTTGACGTAATTCCTTCAATGTTCAGATATGAAATGAAGAAATAACACTGAACTTTCACCAGACCTTTCTGCTTTCTGCTTCGATTATATTAATTTGAAAGCACAATTTATTTAACCTAGGGTTTCAACACGTTACAAAATTCGACACATCACTCTCTGTGTAGGATGATATTTTGTTATCGCGAGCTAATGACAAGAGTATATTTATATATAATTTGTAATGTTACAATGATCACGATTGTTACTCAATGTAGCTAGATTTAATGGATATTATGCCATAAGTAATTGAGCATTTTTTTGTATCGAACTGCATTGACTAGCCAAATGTAAATAAGACGTGTAATAATGTATTCTGGTATATATGGCCACTTTTGTCAGTAAAAAGCAAGTGGTAATTTTTGACGAATTGCCGCGATAAGAAAATGAACTTCAAGCTAAGGTCATTGGTACTAAAGTAACGGAACTTACCGAAACGCAGAATCTGTATAGACAGTTATTTGTTAAGATCACATTATGTCAGAATTTGTGAAGTGTGAATCGCTTCTCTGAGTACGAACCGATCCCCCCTCTCTCTCTCTCTCTCTCTCTCTCTCTCTCTCTCTCTCTCTCTCTCTCTCTCTCTCTATATATATATATATATATATATATATATATATATATATATATATATATTTGTGTGTGTATATGTGTGTGTGTGTATATATATATATATATATATATATATATATATATATATATATATATATATATGTGTGTGTGTGTGTGTGTGTATATATGTGTGTGTATATATGTGTGTAGAGAGAGAGAGAGAGAGAGAGAGAGAGAGAGAGAGAGAGAGAGAGAGAGAGAGAGAGAGAGAGAGAGAGAGAGAGAGAGAGAGAGAGAGAGAGAGAGAGAGAGAGAATGGAAGTGGAAGTTGAGAATGGAAGTGGAAGTTGTCTAGCGCGAGGCATTCTCTATATTTAAGGAAACAGTTTTCTATTCCGAGAGGAGATAAGTCAAGGAATCCAATGAGTCAAGGGGAAATCCACATCTATGAGAAATCAGAAGAGTCTAGGGTCGGAAAGAGGACGAAAGCACACGCATTAGACGCGGAAACAAGTCGAGAGGAGACGGACATCAGGTGAACCCTGTAACGTATCAGGATATATCTTTGTTCCAGGATCTGTACGCCATGTTACATCTTAGAAAATGACTTAGATCCGTGACTTATATGCCGTTACATCTCAGAAATTGACTGTTCCATGACCTGTACACCCCTTCACATCTCAGGAAATGATATAACTGCGGAGTCCACATATAGCTCTCAATCTAACTGTGTTGTTCGAGAATGACCATCTTGTGTTTACATTGTGTCTTCAACCCAAGTCACATGTAAACAAAACCGTTGAACCACCGTTTTTTTTTTTTTAAAAGTGTTCTATCAGTCGTGCATTGCAATAATGTAATTTACTGCAGACAATCAGTTCTAAATGACGGAGATTGGCAAATAGCATAAACAATGGCGTCAATGAGCCAAAATGGCAATAACTCATTATAGCTTATCCATCATATTGCCAAGAAGCAATACTATTTATTTGATATAATTAAGGTCAAAACTTGGAGCATGGAAAGATAATTTTCATTTGACGTAAAAAGAATTTCAATCAGGTTAATCTAGACGAACATCGGCTCTCCTGCTTGATGTTTATCATTGCATGGATATCACATTCCAATAAATCCCTCCCCGCCTTGAATTTGTCCCACCGTATAATGCTACGGGAGTCACCAAATTAAGATTGAATAGCTAGCTTTGTTCTCAAAGATAACTGAATCCGAATACTGCTTGCCCACATGACATATCATCAATTCCTTAATGAAAGAAATTTGTTTCTGTTTAATTTAAAATGGGTTTTAGACAAGCATTCCCGGAAAAAACGTTACCATCTTAAATTCTGGTTCCAGCGATCAAAAGTACGGTTTACTATCATAAAATTATATCTTATCAAGAAATCCCACAGTGATTTAATGATTTTTTCCCCCCATTGTATTCATCAGTCATATAGATTAACTGAGTTCAGTCATTCAGAAGAAGTCGTTACAATCACAGCCAAATATTGAATCTGGATCCAAACTCGGTTCTCTTCACGTAAATGAGTTATTGCGTCCGTTATTATTTAAGTTAGAGACCCCCTGGCTATATACAATATATACTCATTTATAAATTTATTCTAACTGTTAATAACATAGACCATGATCTGCTGACGGATAATACACACGCAGTTCTGGGTCTACATTGTTTTCTCTACTGATTACTCCCAACGAACTACAGAGACGGATATCTACCGCCGCTTTATGGGAAGGCAGATTTAGGTCTACAGTTTGCAGCGGGATTCGACGACTTAGGGACGAACATAATCTCTTTCATTTTACACTCGGCAGAATTATTCCATCAGTCAGTATAGAATTTGCAAATTTCAAATAATAACTGAAAAATTATGTTTTATTGTGTTTTTCGTTTGACTTGAACACTTTCTGAGAAAGACAATTCGTCCCTAAGTAAGTGTGTGTGTGTGTCTGTGTGTATATGTGTGTATGTGTTTGTGTGTGCATGCGTGTGTGTGTTTGAGTGTTCGTGCGATTGTGCGTGCATTTGTGTGCTAATATGAACTATAAGCCCATTATTTTATTAGCAAACCATTCTAACGGAAGCTGTCCAATTCTTTTTGAAAAAATATTTTAGTGTATATTTAAACTTAAATAATTGAATCTGCGTCGAAGGATAAGGATTTTGGCGTCCGCCAATATATGGTTGTTTTTCTAGAATGCGGTAGGATGTATTGTACTATTCAAAGGAAGAAACACACACACACACACACACACTGTTTAGCTTATTATATATACTTAATTACTGGGTTTTAGTTAGGAGAATTGTAGAGTATCATTTATATGTGTATCTGAGAAATGGATTTATGTTTTACGTTGAGAATTATATAAATTGTTAGCTTGTGGTCAGAATTATTTTTTAAAATTCGCTGGTAGGTTACTTTGTAGTAATTAGTACATTGAGTAATGCGTTATGTTAGAATTTGAGTTTGAGAAAATGATTAAAGTATGTAAGAGATGGGTCTGATTATTGTGAAAGGAATATGTACTGATGTGAAGCAATTTATTGTTGTATGTATAAGAGTAATTTATACCATGCTTTTATTATGTTGTGCATTACAAGAACATATGAGTATTTCGGTGTGAATTAATGCTTTACCGAATAAATTTAATAGTCGTTATCTGATGATAGGCTGTGTAAAGTATGAGATATGAGCGTTGAGGAAAAGCATTGTACCATCCTTGTGTTTTCAGAGGAAGCTTTTAGAGGACAGAACTTCCGGTTCAAGTTCAGTAGTTCCGAATCTCTAAGAGGGAGACGGAAGTGAGACTAGCATAAGAGTTAGAGTCAACAAAGTGTAGTCGACATAGAGAAGGTGGATAGAATGTGGAGTAGGAGGATTGGTAGCATGGAGGAGGAAGTAGAAGAAAAGTGTAGGGTAGAAGAGTCGAGGAGGTTGAGAAGGAATTTGGAGGGAGTCAGGGAGGAAGAGAAGGAAGGAAGAGAAGGAATTACGAGACAGGAGAGAAGAATACACAGATGAGTAGAACACAATGACAGAAGGAAATCTCTCACACTACGAACCAAGTGATGCGATAGGCTATTAAAAGGGTCGAGCGGAAGAAGTGTACTTGGGAAATTTGAATTATTTTGCTATTTAATTGTTTTTTAATTGTTGTCATTGAATTTCATCCTTTTTGTAAATTTAATCATTTAACAGTTAGCATTGCTGACTTGGGGCTCGGATATGTACATCTAACGTTCACTACTTCAACTTCCAAGCAAAATCGAGCCTGTGTGGGACTTCTACAATACTTTAAATAACATATTGGAAGCACCCCACCCCTGACCCCCCACAACCAACACCACAGTGGGGGCATTCTTCACACAGTGGTCAGACATTGATCAACCGACCACACACCGCACATAATTTGTTGTTACTAATTCTACTTATATAGTTTGCAACAAATTCCAGAGGAAGACTTAGAGGATTACCAAAATCTTTTGCGCTATAAAAGTTTTGTCTGTATAGGAAACTTCTGTGCGGTGTGTGGTGTGTGAACTACTCACTAAACTATTTGGATGCCTAGTCTGAATACGATCAGTTCTGTGCAAAAAGTACGCTTATTACATCCGACAAAAGAGGGGTATAGAAACATGCTACCATGCCACAACCTTTATCATTAGTGTATCAACAAATGCCGTGGAAGGAAATCAATTACAGTATTTACCCTAGCGGGTTGCTATCACTTTTTATGAGAAAAGAACTGCATCCATTGAATTTGGGTCGTCGTGTGGTGTGTCTTGGTGACTTCCGTTCTTGGATTTCGCTTATCGAACCATTCTTTGTGGACTCTTTACGATTTGTACCTCAAAGTACAAGCAAAAACATGAGTTTAGTACCTTTAAATTTACACGAGAGACTCATTCTGTTAAAAGCCTTGCGCTTTCATCTCGATAATTTTCTTCCTCTATGGGAAAAAAATATTCAACTTTCAATCACTGAAGATGTGTGTGTAGCTTGTGACTCACTGGCAAGATGTACGTAACTGGTAAGGTTTTGGTTTCAAGGTTTGGACAAAATAAGCTACAAACTATGTCTAAATGTTGTGATCATAAATTCATATTCAGTGAAACAATTAACTTTTAAACCTGTGTTAGCCACAGTGTCAGATGAAGAACCCGACACTGAGGAAAACCACCCCATTTAGGACATCACCATCACTGGTATGGACATCCCGAAAGACCTCTCCAGCTGGACCTCTGTGTAACTGTACCAAGTGTAGAACCTCTAAGAACATTACCCAATGTCACTAGGACGCCACACCTTCGTCACCAAAATGTTGTACAGTGACTTGTTTATACTCCACTTTGATCGTTTTGATGTGTAATGTTATCATTTGGCTTTGATTTATTTTGTCTTTCGTGTTCAATTTTCAAAATGTTTTGAAATAAACATGTCATGAAAAAAGAATAAATACTCTTGTATTGTCTGTCTTCGTTTCAAAAGTGAAATTTCCTTCACTATGGCTACCTCTGCAGTCTCTTCTTCCTCTTACACAACTTTTGAAAGTCATCAACGAAAACTTAGATCGTGCTAGTTGGGAGACCTTTTATCTTCGCCATCACTTTAACATGTTAATTGCTGGACCGAGCGGTTCATGCAAAACTGAATGTATCAAATGTTTGAGCGAACATAAAAATGATTTGATCGACCATCCACCTCAAAGTCTAAGAGAGGAACTTCGTCCAGGTCTTGTTTAAAAGCCCTAAAAATAAAACGCAAATACAAGGGTTAGCCAAGCATTTAGGAACTGCTTGGCTGGCACATGCGTACGACGATGCCACTCAAACCCTTTACGTCTATTTACTAGTGGATTTAAAATCCATTACCCGCTTTTATTTCGATTTCGTACACATCTGTTTCACCAGTGGTGCCAAGATGGAGAACCTGTCGTGAACTTTAAAAAAATGTAAGCAAAACCTCGGACACTTTTGGTATGTCTCAATAATCGTCAACATGACGTCCCGTCAGTCTTATCTTTCCCTCAAACTGATTCGTGCCTTGTACGGTTTCAGTCGCGAAAAAAAATTCACAAATACATAGTCGTGTCTTAGAAGACAGTATCAGAGAAGTCTTACGATGGTTTATGGTGTCAGCGCGTCAATTACTGCAAGGCATCAATCACATTCAACATCAAAACTTACTTATTTGAGAGAGAAACAAAGTAGCCTTGACGCAACTGGCAGATCTCCGCAATGGACAATCGAACCATAAAGCAAATAATTTTTGCAACCTGGAGGTAGCGGTTCTCTAGGAGGCGTCATCATGCTCTCTCCCTCTTAAAATGGGATCCCAATGCCACAAAAAAGTCAATATCCGACCCATACGTCCCCAAAAGTAAAAGAGCAGTGGTGTCTAGACCAGGTCACAGCCCCTTCCCAAGAAAAGCCCCAAGAAAAGACCACAGAAATTAGATTCTACCTGCAAGAGAGGAACTTCTGCCAGGACGCAACCTTACTTTCCCAAACCACGAACTGCAAAGACGTTGATCACGTCTCCAATAGCCTCAGGTCCTTCTAAATCTCCGATGCTGGTGATACCAGCTAAACCCAATTTCACACGCGTCTTTTGCTATTTGATGAACAAAAAAATGGAAAATCGTGTCTCCAGGAACTTCTCCTCCGGCGGTGACACCCTCTTTAACTGCCGAGGCAGCTGTTAACAAAGTACCCACTCAGAAAATAGAAGTCCAAGAGAGATTGGACATGTTACACACTTTACAGGATTTAATGAAGCAAGAACTGACCCGATGTAGTTCGTTGCAAACTCTTCAACGTCGAGTGATACCTGTCATGAAAATGATACGACGGGCCGACAATCAGTGGCGACGCATTCCACTATAAAAGAGACATTGGTATCAGTGGTTTTGTGCTCCTGAACAAACAAAAATGTTACATAAAAGAAGTGCACACCATCACTAATGTCGTTCTCCTGTCTAAATGGCAAAATGATAGTTTCGTCGTTTGACCCAGCATCCGCAAAAATGCATCGACGTCTACCCCAGAAAGGACCAATCGTCCAAAGAAAAAGAGAAGCAACCAAAAGGGAGAATTTTGTATGCCTGTTTTATTTAAACAGTTTTTTTTTAAAGAAAATTCTTAGTCTATTTGCAACAGTCAAAAAATAAGATAGAACGAATTTCAAAGCTATGAACTTCAGTGTAGTTTTGATGATGAACAAAAATTTGTCCCTTTAAAGAAGCTTTCTCTCTCTCTCTCTCTCTCTCTCTCTCTCTCTCTCTCTCTCTCTCTCTCTCTCTCTCTCTCTCTCTCTCTCTCTCTCTCTCTCTCTCTCTATCTCTCTGCCTTCTCGTCTAGCCAAACATTGAATCGTGTTGTCCGTCCTGTCCAAACCCCTTTAACCATGCAAAAACAAATAATTAAAATAGCTCCCAAAAACGTCATCGATATCATGTGCGAATGTTGTTTGATCATCTTAAAAGGAACGATACCTTTGCCTAAACACCAGAAAGAATGCTTCGCCAAGCATCCCATACGTTCTTCGCCAAATGGTTCAAAAGAAAATAACCTTTCGTCAATAAAGATTTTGGTGGAGGATTTTCATCACTGATTGGCCCCATAGTCAAAGGAATAGCGGGAACCATGTTGGGAGGACTCCTGGGAGGTGTTTTACTGATGGGGTCAAGATAAAAAGACCAAGAAGATAAAAGGTACCTCTGCGGTTAAAAGATTTCAAACGTAACATTTGTAATCTGAATGAAGGATGAAAACTGACTTTAGTGCCTTACAAACGATGGATGGAATTCCATCGTTGGCAACAACCAATTCTCATCTGACGGAGATGTACCAGTTACAACAAGAAATGCATTCGTTGATGGATCACAGCGATATGTCAGAAACGGAAAAATCGCAACGGTACGGCAAGTGTTATAGCGAATTCAACTCTTTCACCAGAAAGCTTTAGAAAAATCAGCTCGACTGACTGAAAGATTCTAAGACCCTAATGAATAGTCCATCATCCACCACTATCTTCAGTGACCAAGACGGATGCAGCTACAATGATGTTAGAGGAAGAAGACGTACGAGAAGAGTTTCAAATATCATCAGCGGCCTAGCAATATTTCAGTGTCAGTGCTGACTCCTTCCTCACACCTCAAGGTGAGGATCTCAATGCTTGGGTTAAAAGGATGATGTCCGCTCCTCCTTCGACAGAAGTGAAAAAGAAAGAAGGTAAACCAAAAGTGAAAAATGAAAGCCAGAAAAAAATCATCCAATTACCACACCACCACCTCTACTACCCTCGACTTCTACTCCGGTGGTACATCGGACACATAAAGCCAAACCATCCCCACTCACCTCAACCAAAGTATCATCAGTAAACAGTGGGTGACGTATCAATAAAACGCCATGATGGAGAATTTGTTAGCCAGCATTTACTACGATCCAGCCCATCCTTCTGGATACGGAGGAGTAATAAATTATATCGTGCTGCCAAACCAAGACTGAAAATTGTCCCTGTATCTCAGTTGCAACGATAGTAGCCACTTACACCTTACACAAACCCATTTGATGAAACTTTTCCAGAAATCGTACCCGAGTGGAGGACATCGTTCATCAATGTCAAGCCGATTTAGCCGATGTCTCTAATTTGGCCACCCACAGTTGTGGCTACAAATATTTGTTTTGTGTCATCGACGTCTTTTTTCAAATTTGCTGGTTCGTGCCATTGAATTCCAAATCGAGCACTGAATTAGTGAGAGCCCTAAACTGGTTTTGAAACAAAGTGGTTCGTCACCCTCTTCGATGGCAAACCGATAAAGGCACCGAATTTCTGAACCAAGTTTACTAAAAAAATTTAAGAAACGAGGCATTCATTTTTTCAACAGCGAGAATCATGAAATCAAAGCCAGCATCGTGGAACATTTTCAACGCGCGGTGAAAAATGCATGTGGAAATAATTGTGATCTGTACCGTACAGTACCACCAAAAACACTCTCAAGTACATCGACGTCTTACCGCACTTATCAAAGTGTAAACCAATCTTACCATTGGAGCAGTGGAGTTGCTAGGGGAAGGTGCAGAGGTTGGGTGCGGACCGCACTGGGTGACACCATCAGAGGGTTGGCACCAAAATGATTGTCTATAAACTTTTTGAATTTTTATGCCGGAAGGAGGTCCATAGGGGTGATACCATGAGTTACCACACTGGGTGGCACCAACCCTAGTGACTTCACTACATTGTATCATCGGATGTGCCCCCCCCAATTCACTCCCGATATCCCGATAATGAAATTGCCGTCTTTGAGCGTCTTTTAAGTACGTCACCGACTGTTGCTGTACCCTAGAAAGATGGAGTGTTGACGACGGGGGATTGAGTGCGTAATGGCAAATCAAGTGCACTTTCGACAAAGGTTACTTACCCAAATGGACCACCGAATTGTTTCGTGTCACTGGACGAGTGCGTGGCCGTCATCCTACCGTCTATAAATTGGAAGACATGAACGGAGAAGTGTTAAAAGGAACTTTGAAATTGACCGAGTTACAATGTGTGACCAAAAAGAAGACGAAGTGTGCGACATCGAAAGCATTCTCGATTAAAGAACCTGTAAAGTGAGAAAACGTCGTGTCGTAGAAGTACATTGGAAAGGATATCGGCAGTTTTGACTATTGGATCGACGCTTCGCAAGTCATCTACTATAAAAAAAGAAGTGACCATCATGAATTGTGTCATCAGTGCTACCATTGTCACTTTGAGTTTGCAACAAGGAGATAAACAATCGTGGACCATTTTACTGGGCAGATGCATCGGATACCTTCTCCCCAATCTTGCCCTGAAAAACTCTAATGGTGATAACAGGAACATTGCATCCAACGTCAGTTACCCTTCCAACAGTCACGACCAAAACAATAATAACCCTCTTTTGGACACTCATCCAACCTCCAGTAAATGCAGAACCCTGGAATTATTAATAACTAAGTTTACATAGCTTTACCCGGTGGCGGTTGCATGGATGTGTATCTTCACAATAATTTGTGTTGTTTCACGGCAAAATTACCTCAGACCATCCAAATGGATGACACGCGGATTGCACCCCTTGAAAGATGCCTTCTTTGACGCAAGGCAAAACATTTATCCAATATGTTATTGACAAACAAAATCCAAAAGAAGCCTTCTTGAGAGCATACAAAATGTATTGCTTTAAATTGGCAAACACATATTGTGTCGATGAGAAACTCATATAAATGCCCTGGATACTGCCTAGTCAGACATTCCTGCTTCCCAGACACCACATAAAGGTCAAGGTCGAAACAGACGATGAAAAAACCCATCCAGAGGACTTCACACACCAAGAGCTAGAAAGACCAAGAAAATAAGAACCGTTGGAACATTAGAAGTTTTTTGATTATTGAATAACAGAGAAAGAATGATGCACCAAGAGTCTTGCGTATGTTCGAAGTCGGAGCTGGATCTGTTTGCCATGTCACCCACTATGTTGACGATGCAAGAAACCCAATGGGAAGAATTTCATTCCCTCTCCTCTTTAACCACGTAAGCTACCAACCAATTTGAAATCAAAGGACATCTCATCGATCTTAATTATGGTTACTTGTACCTGAAAGTCAAAGTGATCCAAATGGACGACACAGCTCCAGGAGCCGATACGAGAGTAGCTCCCGCCAACAATTTCATGTATTCAGCGAAGTGGATTTGTACTTGAATAACAAATTAGTCAGCAGCAGCATGGACACTTATCCTTACCATACGTACCTGGAAAATCTCTAGACGTAGAGAAAAGATGCCAAAGCACTCATCTGGATGCTTGCGTCATATGGAAGCCTGACATAACTGGAGAAGACAAATGACAGCAGTTGACGATCTTCAAAATATTTGTTTCTACAACCGTCGAAAGAAAATCCTGCAAGGATGTTGTTTAGAACTGATAGGTCATTTGCATTTGGACATGTGTTGTAAAACAAGTATTTGCTTAACGGAATGGATATCCACCTGAGACTGCATCGCAGCAGTACCGTTTTCCATTTGATGCCAAATACCAACTATTACAAAACCATCACCCAAAAACGCCAGACTCTTCGTGCGACATGTGGAAGTGTTACCTAATGTGAGAAACGACATCAGCCATACTTTGAGCAGAAAAAGCACCAAGTATCCGATACGACGCGTGGACGTGAATAACTTCACTATTACCGCTCAACTCCGATCCAAGATCGAAGATCATCTGTTCCAAGGACAGTTACCCAAACGTTTAATCATTGGTATCGTCAGCAACGAAGCCCTCAACGGAGCTGTCACTGCCAATCCTTTTCATTTTAAGCACTGCAGAGTGTCCAAGATCGAAGTCAGTTACGATGGAAAAACCTTGTGTACCAGAAACCTTCGAACCTAAGTTTACCAAGAAGAATTACTTGAGATATTACTTGTTTCTGTACGAAGCCACGGGACGGTTAGAGACCAACAGCAGCCACGGCATTACGTGCGACGATTATGCAGGACGTTACGCTTTGTGGACCTTTGATTTCACTCCAGACCAAGGCAGCGATGAGGTACACTTCCACACTATAAGATCCGGTCAACTGTGTGTGGAACTTCAGATTGCAGAAGCTCTAACCGGGACGGTGAACGTCATCTTGTATACCTAATTCGACAACACTCTAGAAATCAACAGTTTGAGAGAAGTCATTCTAGATTATTATAGGCTATGGAAGACTCTTATCACGCTTTTAATGCTGAAGAATCTTTGGAAGTTAATTGGGGGATATCGTGAAAGGAGACCGTCCACAAAAAAAGACAATGTCGAGGAGGTGATGGCAATGGCCAGATGGCCAGAAAAGAACAGCATTTAGTCTGTGTTTTGCAAAACACCAGGCAGAGACCATTACAGGGTTGACCAAGAAAGATTGCCATGGATGTGAAAACAATCACTCCAGTCGAATACAATAAATGTCTGAAAATGAGTCAAGAAGAAAACTTGGACGATTGTCTAGATGACTCTTGGGGTCTCATCTCAGAAGAAAAGTGTTGTATCAGTGGTATAAAGACTCGTGTGATCATTCCATTCCTCCACTGACTGCTCTAGAGTTCCATTTCATCGAATCTGTCAATGCTAAGAGTACGGAGACAAAACGAAGAGATGTTTACTTGACAGAATTTCTAGTAAAAAGTCAGTATTGAATTGATAACGTACGATTACCAGTGAAAAAAGAAAGAAAACAAAACAAAATGGATATATGGAAACTGTATTACCTTTTCAAAAACAGTTCGTACACCGCTTCTTGGAATTCTGTCATGTGAGCTAAAGATGAACTTCCTCATCGCAAACCTAAAGACCATCAAGCTTATGTCATCAACACGGACGACAGTCATCTCCCATGAACCCACTGAGTAGCCGTTTACTTTCCCCACGATACCTGTGTGGAGTATTTTGATTCGTATGGATTTCTGCCTTTGGAAGACGACATCAATGACTTTTTGAGAAGACATGCCAAGACGATGCGATTTAATAATGTGAAATTATTAGGCACATGGTAGTGGACAATATTGTGTTTTTATCGTGACTCTTCTACAAACGATGAAAAATAAACGTTTTTGTCACCATTATGGATATATTTCGTCTTTAGCTAGGAAACACAGTGTACATCAATGGCCAAATAACCTGCATCAGTGGAAGTCTAACTTGACTTCAAGAGGAGGAAGAGGAGAAGGAGGAGAAATATAATGGGAAGAAGAAGAAAGCAACAACTGTAATGGAGAAGATGAGAAGTTGGTGGAGGAGACGAAGAGAAGAGAGAAATTAGAAGAACAAGAAGAAATCCAAAGACCCTTTCCAGGGCCACTCCATTGCCTCGAAAGATGCATATTTTCTCTTGTCTAAAAACTCTTTAGTCGATGTTTTGTTGGATAGATTTATGTCCATAATATCTTTATGTCTCTATGTCTCTTACCCAGTCTGTAACCACGTCTCTATGTCAATGTTTCTATTTATCCCCTAATAAAGAGTATACAGGTCAGCCCGTTGACACAATGTTCCGCCCGATCGAGGTCAGCCACTGGCAACATTGTTGCCAGTGTCCAGTACCGTGAGGTCACCCATGTTCAATTCCTATTATCCTTATAAAATCCCAATACATTCCCTATGTTAAATTCCTTTGTCCGTATACAGTCCCAACCTTTTGTCGTATATTCCTTGTCCATTATAAATTTTGTCCTTATATCGTCCAGGGGTGGTGGTGGTGGTCTTGTAATGTTAAATCGTCGCTATTCTCTGCTGGTAATTTCTAAATGTTTTCAAGTTGTTCTTCCATTTATACCGTTTTCCTGTGACACTGGTAAGATACACATATTTGTCAAATAATACCAATGATTTATTTATCTTCGCATATATTACCATTCACACACCCTGTAGAAAGAATCATCGGCCGCAAAATTTATTTGAAACTCACAAAGAGCATATACAGTGGAACTTCAACAAACCGGATTACAGGAATAGGCTGTCACAGCTTGGAGCATACTTGTTGTTCATAACGCAGTTTTTAAAAATATTGCACGAATCCTGTGAGGTTTGCATGGGTGTCCGGGTACATGTATGTATGCATGAATACAAAAGGTTTAGTGGCAGTTTAACATAACCTTGGGCTGTATAAAACAAATTAGGATCTAATTTATCATAGAAGCAACACAACTAGACAGATTGTTATTGTTTGTAGAAAATTATAATAAAAATGTCACCGGGCAATAAAGAGAAGATAGGTCCAGAAAACAGTCGCAGGTTTTATCTTCGTACCGGAATCTTTTTTTGAGATGATTAATTAATTGTTGAATTTATTTGTAAATTGGCAATAAAAAAGGGTTTTTCTTAATGATAATATGTTATATACATTCGTGTTTTGTACTTCACCTTGTCCAAAATCAAGTTGGCTGTATCTGACTAGGAACATTTATCTTATAAACAATATAATACATGGTTGATATTTCTCTTTGAGTCTGGATTACATATTCAAATCATTAATAACGTAAACATGTTTACCTGAATTTGAGTAAAAAATTATTTTATAAAGTCTTGATTCTGATCTCAGAATTTTTTAAAATAGAAAATTCCATTAAGTGAGTGTATTTTCAGAAAATAGAAATCAAGTAGAGAGCTATATAATCTTGTTTATCTAAAATTACTCGTTCTTGCCTTAACACCTTGAAGCAGAATAAATTTTATTTTTGCGTTCAGTTTTGGTGGATTTATTTATTAAAATTATTATTCAATGCAAATAAACGTGCTCATCAATATTATTGTTGGACTGGAACATTACTTTGGAATTATGGTAAATTCAGATTGTGATAAAAAAAAAAAAGACTCTTAGCACATTGCCACAATCCAGGCCATTGTCATTTATCACGTTCGTGACTACAGGTACATCAACACGTTCAATACAGGAAATTTTTTGGAATTCTGCTGGAATTCTATGGGAACTTCATACATTTGGACTTGTGATAGAACTTTTTCGGAATATTTGTGATTTAATTCAAAATATTGTAAGATCTTGTTTTGTAAATTTTCATTTTGTATTCAATGGAAATAAATTATTTGTTGAAATTTAATAAAATTGTTGGTTATTTCTCTTTTCTGCTATTTATATTAAGACCCTAGAGTAGTAACACAATACTTCCCAGTTAATGCTGTTGCAACAAGATAAAATTAAAATATCTAACGCATAACAATGACACAGGTATAATGCGAGGTGCTCATTTTAGGGAGGTTATCATTATGACATGTTTGACAGTTTATCAGAGCTGTCTTTGCCAATAATTTCAATTGTAACAACATTCAGTAAACCCCCAAGTGCTGGGATTTTAAAACGTCAACAGTCTTTCTCAGTCCGTTGGTGTCATTTTCCAAAACGACTGTATGAAAAGTAAAAACTATACATGATTGGCAGTAATGTTTTTTTTTCTTCTGAGGAAATATGAATACGTCATTCCAAAACACAATTGATGAAAAGTGAGCGTAGTAGATTTTATACATTTTATCTGCAATTTTATATTCAAAAGAGGTAAAAATATGGACAAAAGCACGCCGAGAAATGCATCCATTCACTTTCCAATACATCCAGGGGATTCTTTATCGCTTTCCCGTTGCTTCCTTCTGAAAAAAAATGTCAATTGTATAACATTTTAGCGTGACTAGGAGAGGATTCCGTTTCTATTAGTAAAAGAACGTGAGTGCAATTTGTAGTGAGAACCTGCTCTTGAGATATGCTGTTTAATTATGATGCCCACCTGAAATCATTTTACAGGATCCGGTAGCGAGGTTAATAGTTCGAGAACTTGAAGTGCAAATTTCGTACATCAGTAAACAATGACTGGCGAAGTTTTTCCGATTGTGAATAGTTTCAGATTTCTTAGTGATATTTTTCCACTGATTCTTTAATTATCCTGAGAGACAGATTAATACCAAGCCTGTAGCCTTTAAACTGGAATAAAACAAAATTAATATTATTTTCCGATAATCCAAAATTAATACAGATACCTGCATTAGAAGCTTCTTTTCTAGCGACAATTATAAAAGGTAAAAAGGTGCCCAGTGTGCAAAAGACGTTCTTTCAATTGGCTATTTCGCTTACGCATGTGCAGAAGGGTAAAACATTAATTTTGTTTTTGTTGCGTATAGGACCCAAGACAAGCGTAGTTAAATCTCAAGCCAAAAGGCCTAAAAGGGAGACAACTCCTGTTTGAAAATTGTAATTTTTGCTTGCAAAAATCGGATCTAAAAAAAAAATGTTTTTCCCTCTGTATTTTGTAATGCGAGTAGAAAGTCTACATTATTTTATATCATTGTAGAACTTCATCTATTTACTTTTATGTAATACCAACTACTTTGATGTACCATAACTGATGTTGACTGGACAAAGGTCGAAGTATAACCGTGGCACGCAGGAATAATGAGTTAATTTATTTTGGAACTATCTTAGCAAATATGAGGCAAATTTATTTTTCTTTTTTCTGTGAAATATTACTGCCAAAAATGATCAAATAAGCAAATAATGTTAAAAATGAGTGTAGTTGTTGAAATTCACACAGTGAGAAATTTAAAGGAAGCAGATAAATTTTAACTACATATCCTGATGGATAAGGAATTCCAAAAGATATGCGCTAATGCAGTAAACGAGCTTTCGAAAAAGGTTTGTTTTCGGACCAAGGAATCTGGAGTTCGTTGTTAGTTGTTGATCAGAGATTACCCTTTGTATTGTATATCTAATTTCAATTAGGTTAAATATATAATCTGGAGAAAGATTGTTTAAAAATTATATGAAGTGATTCCTTTCAAATAAATAATACGTTTTTATAGGCAGCCAGTGTAGAATGAAAATGTAAACGTTTGAGGGAGACGTAATAATAAATTTCAGAATGATTCCAGTGGCCTTTTTGAGTTTGTCAATTCTGGATATATTTTAATTGGATGTTTTCCTCATATGATAAAGCAGTCGTCTGTACGTGGTAGTATATATCCAGAAATATAAAGTTCAAGTAAGTTTTTTTTTTAAAAAAAAAAATGTCTACAATAATTGTCAGAGAGTTATGTTTTACAACTATTGCACATATGTAATCGATGTGTGTATTTCCAGCTGAGATGTCGATCAATGTAGATACCAAGAAATTTTTTTATTTTCAACACTACACACGCCTAAGCAATTTTCAGTTAGAAGTAAATCCGTGCTTGCAGAAGGGAGCTGCCTTGTTCCGATTGTTATAAATTTAATTTTTAAAACATTATTATGCATTCTGTTTTGTTTATACCAACCTAATATATTGTTAAGACGATGTGAAGTTTATTTTCAATGAAGTCAAGAGATTTGCCCTATGAATGCAGTATAGGGTCGTCAGCGAAAAGATATTTGTCAGAGTTCACTGAATACAAGGCTGTCTCTGATACACAGTAGAAAAAGAATATGCACAAACAGTGATCCTTGAGGAACACCACTTAAAATATGACGCCTCAAAGGTAATTTTTTTTTATCAATGCAAGCAACCTGTGGTCTGTTAGTGAGAAACGACTTTAACAAAATACTGCGTTTGAAGAAAACTATTAATGAACACTGAATGGTGAACCAAATCCAATGGTTTATTTTGACTTTTTTAAATCAATGAAGATTGCGCCGGTACGTTCTCATGATTCGATCATTTGTAGCATTGGTTTATAAGTTTCGTCCATGCAATTTGACACGAACGTTTCTGTCATAATCCTGATTATGATTTATTGGGGAGTAGGTAACTGCTTAGATAAAAAAAATGCTTGTTTAAATTTTTAACATAATATTTAAAAGTACAGATAGAACAGATATGGGTTCATTGTTCAATTGGATATTCTTTACATTTCGATTTTTGAATTGCAAATAAATTAGCTATTTTCAAATATTCTCAAAATTTACAGCAAGTGAAACTACAGATAAAAACTTCTTTCAACAACTCAGAGATTGATAAAACCGACATCTTCAAGGTTTTGTTTTTCCATGAATTCCATCCAGATTTCTCGTATGAATCGCTTTGCTATTGCTTAGACTAAAATAAATTGGTGTAGCTTGATAAATGTCTGGATTTATTATTCTTAGTAAACGATTAAGTAATGACATCTTATCAAATTAGCCTGGCGCCATATCAGAAAAGACATCTGCCCTAGACTCGATCACTATGCAAATCATTATTTATTGCCCTTGAGCAGGTCGTTATGCATTGCCCTTAAACTAATCATTATACATGGCATTTGAGCAGATCATTATGCATTGCCTTTGAGCAGATCATTATGCATTGCCCTTAAGCAGATCATTATATGTTGCCCTTGACTAAATCGTTATTCATTGCCCTTGAACTGGTCATTATAAATGGCCTTTTAGCAGATTATTATGCATTGCTTTTGAGCAGATTGTCATGCATTGCTCTTGAGCAGATAATTGTGTATTGCCCTTGAGCAGAACATTATTCAATGCTCTTGAGCAGATCATTATTTATTTGCCTGGAACTGATCATTATACATGGCCCTTGAGCAGATCATTATATGTTGCCCTTTAGCAGATCATTATTCATTGCCTTTAAGCAGATCATTATTCATTGCCTTTCAGCAGCTCATTATTCATTTCCCTTGAGCAGATCGCTATGCATTGCCTTTGAACTGATCATTATATAACCGCTCCGGTGGCCTAGTTGCTTAGAGCGTCCGCCTCGGATGCCGGAGGTCGTGGGTTCGATCTCTGGTCGAGTCGTACCAAAAACTTACAAAAATAGTACTAACAGCTGCCTCACCTGAAGCTCAGCCTGGTGTCAGGATAATGTGACTGGGTGGGACATCATGCTACATGTCTGCGGCATGATGCCCCAGTGCTAGACATCACTATAAATTGCCACACTGCAGACATCGTAGTGATATGACGGAAACATTGTTAAAACTACGTTCAAATCATAATCACATCACATCTGAGTCAGACTTCATCACATGACAAGAATAGAAAACCTTTTTCAACACCTAGTCTTATGGCAAGAATAAGGAAGTAAACAAGATACCAACGGCAATGATAAGGAAGTAAACATGACACTAATGGTTAGAAAAAGAAATTAAGTATGATATTATGGCAAGAATAAGGAAGTAAGTATGATATTAATATAAAAATAAGGACGTGAACATGACACTAATGGCAATAATAAGGAAGTAAACATGATATTATGGCAAGAATAAGGAAGTAAACATGATATTAATGGCTAGAATAAGGAAGTAAGTATGATATAATGGCTAGAATAAGGAAGTAAGTATGATATTAATGGCTAGAATAAGGAAGTATGATATTAATGGCAAGAATAAGGAAGTATTAATGATATTAATGACTAGAATAAGGAAGTATGATATTAATATAAAAAATAAGGAAGTAAACATGACACTTATGGCAAGAATAAGGAAGTAAACATGATATTAATGGCATGAATAAGGAAGTAAGTATGATATTTATGGCTGGAATAAGGAAGTATGATATTAATGGCAAGAATAAGGAAGTATTAATGATATAATGACTAGAATAAGAAAGTATGATATTAAAATCAAAAATAAGGAAGTAAACATGACACTTATGGCAAGAATAAGGAAGTAAACATGATATTAATGGCAAGAATAAGGAAGTAAGTATGATATTAATGGCTAGAATAAGGAAGTATTAATGATATTAATGACTAGAATAAGGAAGTATGATATTAAAATCAAAAATAAGGAAGGAAACATGACACTAATGGCAAGAATAAGGAAGCAAACATGATATTAATGGCAAGAATAAGGAAGTAAGTATGATATTAATGGCAAGAATAAAAAAGAAAACATGATATCATTGGCAAGAATAAGGAAGTAAACAAGACATTACTGCAAAGAGAAGGAAGAACGTATGATATTAATGGCTTGAATAAGGAAGTACGTATGATATTAATGGCTAGAAAAAGGAAGTATTAATGATATTAATGACTAGAATAAGGAAGTATGATATAAATATCAAACATAAGGAAGTAAACATGATACTAATGGCAAGAATAAGGAAGTAAACATGATACTAATGGCAAGAATAAGGAAGTAAGTATGATATTAATGGCAAGAATAAGGAAGTATGTATGATATTGATGGCAAGATTAAGGAAACATGATATTAATGGCAAGAATAAGGAAGTAAGTATGATATTGATGGGAAGATTAAGGAAACATGATATTAATGGCAAGAATAAGGAAGTAAATATGATATTAATGGCAAGAATAAGGAAATATGATATTAATGGCTAGAATAAGGAAGTAAACATGATGTTAATGGCAAGAATAAGGACGTATTAATGATATTATTGACTAGAATAAGGACGTATGATATAAATATCAAAAAAGGAAGTAAACATGATATTAATGGCAAGAATAAGGAAGTAAGTATGATATTAATGGCAAGAATAAGGAAGTATGATATTAATGGCTAGAATAAGGAAGTAAACATGATATTAATGTCTAGAATAAGGAAGTAAACATGATATTAATGGCAAGAATAATGAAGAAAGTATGATATTAATGGCAATAATAAGGAAGTAAGTATGATATTAATGTCTAGAATAAGGAAGTATGATATTAATGGCTAGAATAAGGAAATATGATATTAATGGCTAGAATAAGGAAGTAAACATGATATTAATGAATAGAATAAGGAAGTATGTTATTAATGGCAAGAAGAAGGAAGTAAACATGATATTAATGGCAGGAATAAGGAATTGTTAATGATATTAATGACTAGAATAAGGAAGTATGATATTAATATCAAAAATAAGGAAATAAACATAACACTAGTGGCAAGAATAAGGAAGTAAACATGATATTAATGGCAAGAATAAGGAAGTAAGTATGATATTAATGACTGGAATAAAGAAGTATGATATTAATGGCTAGAATAAGGAAGTAAACATGATATTAATGGCTAGAATAAGGAAGTATGATATTAATGGCTAGAATAAGGAAGTATGATATTAATGGCTAGAATAAGGAAGCAAACATGATATTAATGGCTAGAATAAGGAAGTATGATATTAATGGCTAGAATAAAGAAGTAAACATGATACAATGGCAAGAATAAGGAAGTAAACATGATATTAATGGCAAGAATAAGGAAGTATTATTGATATTAATGACTAGAATAAGGAAGTATGATATTAATATCAAAAAAAGGAAACAAACATGACACTAATGGCAAGAATAAGGAAGTAAACATGATATTAATGGCAAGAATAAGGAAGTAAACATGATATTAATGGCAAGAATAAGGAAGTAAACATGATATTAATGGCAAGAATAAGGAAGTAAGATAATAATGGCTAGAATAAGGAAGTAAACATGATAATAATGGCAAGAATAAGGAAGTATTAATGATAGTAATGACTAGAATAAGGAAGTATGATATTAATATAAAAAAGGAAGTAAACATGACAATAATGGCGAGAATAGGGAAGAAAACATGACACTAATGGCTTGAATCAGGAAGTAAACATGATATTAATGGCAAGAATAAGGAAGTATGATATTAATGGCAAGAATAAGGAAGTAAACATGATATTAATGGCAAGAATAAGGAAGTAAGTTTGATATTAATGGCAAGAATAAGGAAGCATGATATTAATGGCAAGAATAAGGAAGTAAACATGATATTAATGGCAAGAATAAGGAAGTAAACATGATATTAATGGCAAGAATAAGGAAGTAAACATGATATTAATGGCAAGAATAAGGAAGTAAACATGATATTAATGGCAAGAATAAGGAAGTAAACATGATATTAATGGCAAGAATAAGGAAGCATGATATTAATGGCAAGAATAAGGAAGTAAACATGATATTAATGGCAAGAATAAGGAAGTAAACATGATATTAATGGCAAGAATAAGGAAGTAAACATGATATTAATGGCTAGAATAAGGAAGTAAGTATGATATTAATAGCAAGAATAAGGAAGTAAGTATGATATTAATGGCTAGAATAAGGAAATATGTTATTAATGGCTAGAATAAAGAAGTAAACATGATACAATGGCAAGAATAAGGAAGTATTAATGATATTAATGACTAGAATAAGGAAGTGTGATATTAATATAAAAAAAGGAAGTAAACATGACAATAATGGCGAGAATAGGGAAGAAAACATGACACTAATGTCTTGAATCAGGAAGTAAGTTTGATATTAATGGCAAGAATAAGGAAGCATGATATTATTGGCAAGAATAAGGAAGTATTAATGATATTAATGACTAGAATAAGGAAGTAAGTATGATATTAATGTCTAGAATAAGGAAGTAAGTATGATATTAATGGCAAGAATAAGGAAGTATGATAATAATATCAAAAATAAGGAAGGAAACATGACACTAATGACAAGAATAAGGAAATAAACATGATATTAATGGCAAGAGTAAGGAGTATTAATGATAATAATGGCTAGAATAAGGAAGTATGATATTAATATCAATAAAAAGGAAGTAACCATGACACTATTGGCAAGAATAAGGAAGTAAACATGATATTAATGGCAAGAATAAGGAAGTAAGTATGATATTGATGGCAAGATTAAGGAAATATGATATTAATGGCTAGAATAAGGAAGTATTAATGATATTAATGACTAGAATAAGGAAGTATGATATTAATATCAAACATAAGGAAGTAAACATGACACTGATGGCAAGAATAAGGAAGTAAACATGATATTAATGGCAAGAATAAGTAAATAAGTATGATATTAATGGCTAGAAAAAGGAAGTATGATATTAATATAAAAAATATGGAAGTAAACAAGACACTAATGGAAAGAATAAGGAAGCAAACATGACACTAATGGCTAGAACAAGGAAGTATACATAATATTAACATCAAAAAAAAAAAAGGAAGTAAACAAGATAGTAATGGCAAGAGTGGGATCTATGTAGTTTTGGAGAAATCAGTTGAACAAAAAACGCAAGCTCTGTTATTACATCGTATTATGCGATGGCAGATCAGGACCTGCATTGTATGAAGTAGAAGTTTATTTATAAGCAGATATACGGTAATTATTGTACTGGCGTGATCTTTGTAAAACTTCTGCATTAGTAAAATTGCATCATGTCAAATAACCCCATCACGACATTGGATAAAGAGATTTACTGCGTTTCCTTCCTCTCCGAATAATTTGTATTGGTGGAACAATTGTATTGGCCATGCATAATCGAACATTTCAAACTGGTCAAGCAATAATTTGTATTGGTCATGCTGAATCGAACAATTTGTATCGCCCATACTGAATCGAACAATCTGTATTGGTCATGTGGAATAGAACAGTTTATAGTGACCATGCTTAACAGAAAAATTGTATTGGCCATTGTAAATCGAACAATTTGTATTGGCCGTGCTAAATCGGTTTGATTATCAGAAAAAGAATATTACAAATTGTATTGACCATGTGGAATCGATTCGCTCATCACAAAAAAGAACATTAGAAAACAAATATATTAAGATTTTAGGAAAAAACCTGGTAGCAACGTTAGCATAGTCTTCATGATCAGATTTGAAATGTTCTAGATTATGACATCTCTGACACTAGAACCTAAGATTATTCCCCTTGAATACCTTATTAGAAGAAAAACAATTGTCGCGTATGAAAAGAAAAATGAAAGTGTACTTATTCCTAACTCACCTTAAACCATATATTATATTGATGCTAGATCCTCCTTGGGACATCTCAATCACGGATTCGTTCTAACAAGCCCACTCTTTCTTCAAATTTCACTTACATTCTTTTGAATTAAATGAAACAGCATTCCTCCCTACATCTGGTCTACATTTGGATAATTTACTTTTTCCGGAGATATCACAATTGGAATAATTATATCATCTCCGTTTTTGTCTTCTTTTTGCATTGTCTTTATTTTATCCCTTTTCGTGCCTATACTCCCCATTTTCATGACATGATAAATAAACTCTCATACTGAAAAAGTTTAGGTACCTGTCCATGGACAAATACTCTGACAAACATTTTGTGCTTTCCATGTGACATTATGACCGTCGGGCACGTCAACTTTTATTTTAAATGGTTGCTGAAACACAAAATGGTATCGAAACATTGTTTTATATTCTAAACCATTACTTCACTATAAATAGTTGTGATCAGAATCAGTGTTAAATGCAGTTGTTAAAAGAAAATTAGGATCCGTCGGAACCAACTGCGAAAGCTATATTTTGGACAGACCCAGAAGATTAACTAAATATTCTGAAATAGCGTTTTCACTCATATGACATCTCTAATGGAGTAGTAATTGAGCTTCTTTTTGTGAAATCCAGCTAAAAAAATTTGTATCATTTTAAAGCAGACGACAGGGATAATGTTACGTTTATTTCAGCTATTTGCAAATGGAGTTAATACACATCCTGTGGTGACCTCAATTCTCCCAAAAATCTTCAGTAATAATACTGATTCTTCTATTTAATTGTTTCACTTTGACATTTAAAGAAATGTGAGCATATAAAATTCTGTATATAATATGGAACCTGCTAATGTGTTTATTTGGGTTTTTGTTGTGTTTTTGCGTCTAGCGCAATTTTTCAGCACATAATGGGCTACATATGGCGGCGAGTATATTTGGTGGAGTAAGAACCCAAGAAGAATCACCGACCCAAGGGAAGCTACAGACAAGCTTTCTCGCATACCAACGTTAGCCAAGCCTAGACTCGAGCCCAGAGGCGAGATGTGCCGCATATACACGCTTATAAGACGATTCAAACTGCAAACAAAAAAGGTCATCTTATCATCATGCACCTGCAGATCAACGTCTATGTAGTTTGCTCTAATTATTATTACTGCCAATCTGGGTCTGTCACTTTCTTCTGATGAAGAATTATGACAGTCTTTCAATTGTAATGAATATAACAAACTTCTATCAGGCTTATAGACGCGGGCAAGATTTCTTCCAACGTTACAGTGCTGTCGTAACATGGCTCATTGGACCTGGCTGAAAGAATGAAACCAAAGCAGTAAATTGATGTGTGTGTGTGTGTGTGTGTGTGTGTGTGTGTGTGTGTGGTGTGTGTGTGTGAGTGTGTGTGTGTGTGCGTGTGTGTGTGGATAACGGAGAGAGTCGTTCCAGGACACACACCTAGCTGTGGGATCATCGTGCATCTTTTTCATGACGTCATCTTTCCAGCTGGAAGGATATAATGGATTAAGGCTGATATTACTGATATTTATTTCCAACACAATTTACTTTCAGTAATATGCACACAATCACACTGTGCCAATATCACTGAACGACTTATATGGAAATACCTACACCATTGACAAAAGGTATTCCTTGGGGAAAAATATCTTTATATTAGTATTCTTGATGCGTATAACTTCCTCCATGCAAGAGTACAGTGACTTTCTCAACTCAAAAAGGTCTGTTTTAAAAGTATCGGAAATATGTCATCTAAACAGACATGAGTAAATCTTTATCTGAGTAAATGAGTAGATAATCCATGATATGTTCAAAGATTCTCGACCACTTTGGAGATTCCCGATGATATAATCTTGGTGATAAGATGCTATATTTTGTTGCTAATGTGCTCTGTTCAGAATCGTTTAGTGATTTCCTTCGATTGCCTTGATCCTCTGGAAAATCCAAAGAGAAAAACTAGTTAAGGACTTCACGGAGTCCATGGATCATCTTAGCTTTTTATGTGCAACATTATGATGGTCGCTTATGTTCACAACGAATGAAACATATCCATCCCTCATTTACATAGTAACGTTTAGTGATACACGTTAATAGCGTCAAATAACATTCTATTTATTTCATCCTCTACTGGCTGCAGCATTGACGAGAGTGGTCTCCAGAGATGTTGCCTTATAGGAAATGAGCTGTCGTTAGTAAATCTTTAATACCATAAACTCGCTCGACTCGCATCATTCTTAGACTTGGCAAATTGAAAAAAATTTGTATAGCAAGAAAGAAGATAACGTTTCATCTTCACAACGTTCCCGTTCAGATAAGGTGAGGATATATATGCTATACGTTATATGCGTTGGACACGGACTTGTTTTCTTATACGTGTCAGTACCCAATTAAAGACAGACTAATTTGACTCGACTGTTTGTATATAAGATCCCAGGTTAAAAGTCGGTCTGAATCTTAATAAAACGTAATTGCATTCAACATACCGTATTTCTGCCGTATTTAAAGCGAATTCAAACATGACATTTCGTGATATGGACAATAGTCAACATTTATTATCCAAACAATTGTTTCTCAATCGAAAACAAGAAATGTGAAAGGACGATTTAAAAAATCTCACATGGGATGTACATGAATACCACAGATCGCAATTTAACATGATTGGACTTAACTCCTTTCTTACAGGTAGTGGTTATATTTGCCTTCTTTGAACTAATGCAATCTTACCATTACCAAAGGATTCTTGGAGCATCATTGAATGTTAGGATGCAGATTCATAGGTTATATACTTCAGAATTCAACTATGTAGAATGGCAGCCTTTGCATTCATCAAACTTATCAACCCGAGAGTTCACTCGAAACTCAGGTTTTGATTCATTTGATTTAATCATGCTTGCTTTATTTTCAGTTACGTAACTACATTCCTCAAATGAATAAATTACAGCCTAAATAGTTCATGTATGTATATAAGATTCTAAACTAGTGAATTCTTAAAAGCTGGGAGTAAGCGTACACTCAAGTGGAAGAGTTCTGTGATTCCGGTGCCAAATACTTGCTGGACTTATGGGGGGATTCAACTCAGCTGTTGTTAACCCACATTTTGTGAATCTCAAGTCGGCTTTATGAAAGAATACACTGTTTCGTATCAAGAAGCGTATCACGTGATTCGTTGGTAAATAGAGGCATACCGTTGGTTTAATTAATGCACATGCCTTATCAACTCGTCTGCTAATTGAAATATTACGATTTATTAAAAGAATGTCATTAGCTTCGGCACGTTTATATTTCACATCCAAGAAAATAAGAATGAAAAACACTATAAAAACACATTCATATGATTATTTAAGATGTTATCTAACGTATGTACTCGCTTATAGGTCGTATCAAATTGCAAACAATAAAGATCCAGAGCTGCGTTAATATAATGCGCGTGTAGATTAGGATCTATATAGTTTTTATTCTATTTATTACTTTTAACAAACTTCACGGAACCGGATTTTTCGCCTCTGCTGCTTGTAGTTGGAATCGTCTTATAAGCGAGCACAACGGTACATTGTTCCACAACCCACGTTGTGGATCACCTTTAAAAAAAAATAAGGAAATGTTTAAGGGAATTTCAAATTATTGCACAAATTTACACACAGATCTAACAAAAATCAACAAAACCAAACATTTCATGCCTAGACTAATTTTATTCATTTAAAAAATTGTTGTACCGTTCGCCCCATAAGACGATATAATAGTTCTAAAAAAAAACTTCAATTATACTAAAATCATTAGCATTGGAGCATAGTCGGGCAAAATAAGAAATTCCACTTATCTCTTCGTTCAAATTGTTGAGAAAAAAATAGGTTTAAAAATATTACAATATTGGATTTTAAGTATAAATTTAATCATTTGTTCCCTACCATTTTATAAATTAAACATTGCTAGTGATACATTTAAATAACAATAAAAAGTTATAGTGTTTTATGACAAATTGTTTGAGTAATCAGATCTTTTCCTATTGTGTTGTGATAATCACCTCTCTGTATTCAATAGATGATTGCCGCTGCTGACACGTTTTCCTTCGATTAGCAGACCAGATCAGCTTATCTGTCCAAATGTTCTTATGTTTGATAAATCTGACGAATCTTTAATTAATTTATGGAGGCCGTTTGGGAAATCTTTCTAAAACACATACATTTGAATATATATATATATATATATATATATATATATATATATATATATATATATATATATATATATATATATAAAATAAAAAAATATAATATAATATAATATAATATAATATAATCTGGATGGTACTATCGAATGAGGAATTTGTAGCCTTTCAAGTGCCGGCCCACTATCATAACTCAAATCTGTGTTTTTACTGTTCATCTTATAAATGAGAAAATGCGGCAAACAATATTCGTTGTAAATGACGTCATGGCTAATTGTCACTTTGAGAAATCTGGTACTGTGACTGTTTGTTTTTTATAACTCCATCAATATTTATTTTGAAATAATTCATATATTTGCATATGTAATAAGTATTTATGATTGATTGCAGGTTTTGCCATTTTTCTCACCTAAGTCTATGTGCAAGAAATACAAACGTACGAATGGAGAGTGCGAACAACAATAAAATGAAAATGTTTTCTTAGTAGTGTTTCTACATATGAAATTAAGAACCTTATACATTTTCAACGCAGACAGTCCAGGCTAAGAGATCTCATACATAGTGATAAATCTCATTGCATCTCCATAATAAATCCCTGCTGATGAGATTCACATGCTGTATTTTAATACAAATTGGTCAATACTCTTTCTATCGCAAAGGACTCGTTTATCATAGAGAAAATATATAAATGGCGGCACATTGGCAAAGAAATAAACAATATCTGTGCTTGCAGAATTAGCAATATCTCCCTTTCGTATCTGCAAAGGGACACTGAAAGTTATTTGTTATAACGGATGCCAAGACTGGAAGCAGCTACAGATAATTCTCATTTGACGTCGAAGAATTGGCAATCAAGTCCTAGCGCTTTCTCACAGAAGAAAAATTAATCCAGATTGATTCCCGTTTTTCTTCCTGATGATTGTCATTTCATAAATATGACATTCCAATAAAGAGATCCCGTTCTTCATTAGTCCCGCAATGAAAAGCCATCCGAGTTACATAATTAAGATGGGATAGCTGTGTTCTCGAGACAAATGAGCCCGACCAGTCCTTGCCAGTATGACACATGATCGATTCCGTAATGAATGAAATGTGTTTCTATTTAATTAAAAAGACGGTCTTTAGACAAATAATTGGTGGACAAATTTTATCATCTTAACGTTGGTGCCAGCATTCCGAAATATTTCTCATTATAATTAGAGTTATTCTTCATCAAATATATTTCCATTAATGTAATGGCATCCACCATGTATTTTAATCATCCAGATAGACGTACTTAGTCAGTCGGTATGGGTTGATCAAATCAGAGCCAAAGTATATGTCTACTCCGGATTCTTCCATTCTAAATTGACGTGACCCAAATTTTGTCCTGCGTGACTTTGTTTTTTTAGATCAAAACCATCACCACTTTTGCACCATTGGAATGGCCAACAAACAACGTTCAAAGGAAGATTGAATTTAAGAAAAGTTTATTTTTTATGTCTTTCGTTAAGATTGTCAAAAAGGGGTCCAAAATTTATAACAGAAAATGTTTGCCATGTACTTCCAAAACGGCCAACCCAATCAATAAGTGTGAAAACAAAATTAAATGTATATATTTAGTATAATTTGCAACCACAACGTCATAGCAGGAACTTATAATTGTTTAACACAAAGAAAACTACATTTCCAATTAAATGAATCGATGTAGTTTCTTTGTCCGTAGACGCATGATGAATGTATCGGTTTTATCCTTCAACGCGTTATTCATCCATCTTTACTATCGGGCATTTTACAAATAATGAGCATTTTAAATACATAATTGAATTTCGTCTTCAAGTTCGAATGTTTTGTTAAAGCATTTTAATGCCACTATTCCATGTGTTTGGTACATCACTGATGACTATTATTTATAAATATATTTTTAATTGTTTAATCAGTTCTAATCACATTCAGACCTCAAATCTCTCTGACAGACAAGTTATCAAAGGTGCACAACATGGTTTCATACATCACAGGTGTGCTACATGGCTGCAATTATCACAGGTCTGCTTCATGGCTGCAATTAACACATGTGTATTACATGGCTGCAAATATCTCAGGTGTATTACATGATTGCAATCCTCTCAAGTGCACTATGAGTTATCCTAGGTGTACTACATGACTGCAATTATCTCAGGTGCAAGACAAAACTGCATTTATTGCGGATGTACTGCATTACAAAATTATCGCAGGTGTTCTACATGGCTGCAGTTATCTAAAGTGTACTACATGGATGCAATTATCTCAGATGTGCTACAAGTTACCTCAGATGTACTACCATGCTGCAATTACATCAGGTTTATACACGACTGCAATATTCTCAGGTGTACTACATGGCTTCAGTTTTCCCAGGTTTAGTACTTGGTTGCTTTTAGATCAGGTGAATTACATGGCTGCAATTATTTCAGATATACTACATCGCTACATTTTTAATTAATACATTTTTTTAAAGAGACACTTTGCAAACTGTTTGTTGATGCTAGAGACTCATATTGCCACCAAAAAAAATGTCGATTTTTAACAGCCAATACCATTCAATAATTTCCTTTGTCTCCTTGCAGAATATCAACTGTTAGCTTTTTTTGAAAATCGCACTGTGATTAGGAATTTTAAAATTCTTTCCCAAACCAGGGCAGGATTAAGGTCCCTGTAGGCTATAGGCACGTCTTGAATGAAACGACTGACATTGGCATGAATGCGCCTCTTTATGAATACGCTTTTCAGTAATATGGTTTCATAGGCCCTAGGCCTAGTGCCTACTGTGCCTATTGATTAATACGGCCCTAGGTACAGTGCCTACTGTGCCTATTGAATAATACGGCCCTAGGTACAGTGTCTACTGTGCCTATTGAATAATACGGCCCTAGGTACAGTGCCTACTGTGCCTATTGAATAATACGGCCCTAGGTACAGTGCCTACTGTGCCTATTGAATAATACGGTTCTAGGTACAGTATTTACTGTTCTTATTAGATAATCCCCACACTTTTCCAGTACTAAAACTCTAAAATGCTTCATAATTTCTTTCAATACGTTTCCTGTCTTGCAATGTCAGTAAGACCCATATTCGCTAGGAAAATAATTTTATTACTGATTAGATGAGCCAACTTTTGAAAATATGTCTGAGTACTAACTTTTTACTCAGATTCAGTGGCTATAATGTTTACAGTTTGTCACTTTTCTTGAATGACTTCTAAATTATAGGACTCTCCGAATTTTTCCCTTTCCAACAAAATATTTGTCACACGAATTGATATCACGTCTCACATTTATTTTTTTTAGTTTTGTGTGTGCTTTGTCTGTGAGTGTAGAGATAAATATATTATTTTAGATAAGGAATTAGTAGGGTTATCAAGTCTTAGTTTATTGAATGCTCTAATTTGGTTGTTGTTGGGCTTAACGCCATTTTTCAGCACACGATAGGCTATTCATGGCGGCCAGTATTAATGGTGGAGGAAGAAACCGGGAAATCACCGGAAAGAACCACCGACCCACGAGAAGCTACTGGCAAGCTTTCTCACATATCCACATTCGCCGAATCCTAGACTCGAACCCACGCAGACAGAGGTGAGATGGCAGTGATCCGTAACGGACAGCGCTTTAGACCACTCTGCCACTCGGGGCCCCTAATTTGGTAGCGTATTTCGATAGTTTCGTAGTTTATGTTGAATCGATTGGATACTTCTAAACGAGCAGACATCTAAATTTTAATGTAAGATATCCTAAGATATTATTACTTCATGTGTATTTCCCAATAAATAAAAATTTAAAATTTCTATTAAGCGTATTCAAAACTTGCCACACTTAGTTTAACAGCCAAATGTAATGCAGATGTTTATTATCGAAATTGCACGCCAGTGAACTCTCTTACCCTCCCACATACGTCCTCTCAATTCACTCTTTTAGACGTAATCTACTGTGAACAAATTGGTCTTATCTCTCATATGAACCTTTCATCGTTAGTTCTTCTCGACCAGACTCCGCGTCTCGTTCTGTAAGGAATATGTAAATCGAATATATGATAATTATGTTCTACCTTTATTCACCATGGTCTTGCCGTCTAATCGCAATTGATACAAATAGCACAGATGCTTTGGAAGGACAACAAAAAATGAGACAGGTCATTCAATAGGCGTCGTTACCTCCCCTGAACAATATTTTCCGTCTCAAACTCTTCAGTGGCAAGACATTAGATAAGGTGTTAAGAGCCAACTTCGGTCTCGCTTGACATATTTTTGTTGTTGTAGATTTTCAGCTGACAGTGACATAATGCAGACAAATGATTATAATACTACAATAAACATACAACCTAAAATTAACCAATGATTTTTGTTGAAAGCATGTTTGTAAGATTTGACTAAGGTATTCAACTTAATTCCACGTATAACCGATAGCTTTTACACTGAACTGAACTACCTCTAATACCTCTGTAGGTGTTCAGTTTCAATAGTCAAAGATTATTTTCCTATAACAAAGCAGCTCACATGTAATAATGTAACAGTTGTCTGTCATAATACCAAACTGGCATTTTACTCAACATCCCTAATCCATCATGATTTTGATATCACTATGTAACACCATTTTTGTTTCTGGACAGTAAGTGTTATTATTATATGCTCAGTTTATTCTCCATTAACTTTACATTGTCAGAATCGTTTAATATTCCCCGATATTGAACACCTTCATATTGCAATCCTTGTGCTTGAAGCTCGCGAGCGCGCAGTACACTATGAAGTTAAAAGGTCGGTGGGAGTAGCTATATGCGCCTGAACACTATTATTTTGTATTGAAGGAATCTATGATTGTGAACTTTATTATTTTAATAAAAAAATAATAAATTTTATTATTAAATATATTTGGTTGTGAATATCTTTATCAAGTATTTGGTAATGAAACAAAAATGAGCATATAATAAAAAGGTCACTGCATTTGAATGGAAAAATATGAACTCGTTTTTTTTTTCTTCGGATTAATATACTGCACTCCCAAGGTCGTGCAGTATAGCCATCCGAAAAACTCGTTCATATTTCCCCATACAAATGCAGTAACCTATAATTTCGTAATTGTTTATACCAAAAAAGTATAGGAGATGGCTATTATAACCCACAAACGTTGCTATTGTGACCAGGACATTGATATTTTAAACAAGCGAATTTGTATCTTTTCCTTCACATAAAGTTAGAAAAACAACACATGAATAAAAATTAACATATATTTATGCTAAACTAAAATGGACACAAAAAATTTAGAAGTGAGTAGGTTTTCGAGTTTTACGATTATACTGTAAATCATTTTCTTGAATCAATCCCTAAATGTAGTCTACTATTATACTGTCCTTGGTAGAGGCGTTTAAAGTCTAATATATCTTGTAGGAGTTGCTCACCTTACTCCTCCAATGTTCTCCTTGAATTTATCAGGAATATGGACTTTGAGGAATATCTTGCAGCCCATTGTGCCATAGTTTTTCATCAGTCCCAACCAACTCCACATAGGTTTCGTCCTTGTGAGTGCCCAGGAAGCCTCGAACCACTGCAACAAAGCTGTTCCAAGACGCTTTCTCCTTACTAGTGATCTTATGGAATTCATTGCACTCAAAGATCATTTTTCTACGTGGTCCGATGAATACACACGGCTGTGACCTTTGCTTCAGACAGTTAGGGAAGAAGTCTTGAAGATACTTGAAGACTGCCGACTCCTTTTATAGAGCTCTGATAAATTGTTTCATAAGGCACAATTTGATGTACAGTAGTGGCATCAGCACCTTCTGGGGTTCGCTAGTGGTAGTACGCATTGGTGTCCCTGCTGTCCCAAAGGCAAATATAGCAGGGAAACCTCCCGGCCGTACTCATCATACTTCAAGACGTCAAGCTAGGTCTTGATGCTGTTATAAACCTCTTTGAGGTGCACTGAGTAGTCAATGGAAGAGACGGGTAGTTGTTCCCATTATGAAGCAGCACGGCTTTGAGGCTCCTGGATAAGCTCCCAATGAAGAGGCGCCACTCATTCTGGTTACAGGTAACATTGTGGCAGAAGCAGAGTCCACCTTGACGGGTGAAAAGCTGGAAAAAGCATGGTGACGCTTTTTATGATCTACGACTTGCACACTTACATCCAAGTTCCATTGCTTGAGCCTAGACTTCAAAAGCTCGGCATTGGACTTGGTGAGACCAAGATCACTGATACAGTTGTTGATGTCGTTTTGGTTGGGGCAGTATGGGTTTCTCTCCTCAGCTCCACCTCTGAAATTGTTATTTAAATCTACAACGTCTTCCTCGCTCTTTGACATGCTGTTCTCATCTAAAGACGGATATTCTCTCTCTCTCTCTCTCTCTCTCTCTCTCTCTCTCTCTCTCTCTCTCTCTCTCTCTCTCTCTTTTTTTCGAATATATATATATATATATATATATATATATATATATATATATATCAATAACATTGAAAATTTTAAAACATTTTAAAATTAAAAACATGTACAATTTTAAACATTTTAAAAATTTTACAACATAAAATTCTGAGCAACAATTATCCATCTAACTTTCTATAGTTTTTATTTTGCAGTGTTCGCAGATGAAATGAGGTACCAAGAGTTTGTCTAGATCCTAGACAGGCATGCTAGACTATGCCCTGTATGCCTAAATCATCTTAGTAGATGCTTCTACGGAGTACTTTTTTGCTCTTGTCTTGATAAATTGGCCGCAGACATAGCAAAATACGTCTGCCGGATGATTACAGCCTCTTGATGCCATCTCAGAAAAATGCAGATATATATCCACTTAGGCAGCTGGAACTAAAATGAACTGATGGGCTTAAACCCACTGTGTTTATACTACTATTTATATTTCTAGAAAGTTTACGAAAGTTCTAAAAGTTACTCCAAGTTTGCTCAGCACTGAATCTATCTGGAATATTATGGAGAATAGGTAAAATTCAAAATAAAATTGTCCTGGTCAGAAAAACAAAGTTTTAGGGGAATAATATCAATTTTATATAGTTTGAGGAATAAGCAATTAGAAAATAACACAACCCAGGAAAAAGTCTTATACGGTGTATACTTACCTGTGTAGAAACATGCATATATACAGGTCAACAAATATGATCGTTCACATGAAGTTAAAGTTACTAATTTAATCTGTTGAACTGTTCTTGTTCAAATGTGAAAGGTAAATGCCAAATAAATCAACCCGTTTTCAAGCCTAACTCAAAGCTAACAAACCATGTAATAGATCTAGTTTTCTGAAAATTTATAAATACGTGCATCATGCCTTCTAATGTGATAATTTGGGGTTGGGGTGGTGTGAAAAATACGAAAATTTGTTGTTGTTGCTGTTGGGCTTAACGCCATTTTCAGCACACGATAGGCTATTCATGGCGGCCAGTATTATTGGTGGAGGAAGAAAGGAAGAAAATAGAAAAAAAAACGAGTGAGAATTTAACTGAGTAGCAATGCTAAGTGGATGTGCGGAGACGAAATAATAAAATTTATGTTTCTTCTTCCATAAATGAAAATTATAAATGATCATTATGATACTGACGATAAGCTGAATGATAAATATATCATGAAAACATAAGTACTACTACTACTACTACTACTACTACTACTACTACTACTACTACTACTACTAATAATAATAATAATAATAATAATAATAATAATAATAATAATAATAATAATAATAAAGATGATGACAAGGTCACAGTTAATAATTATTTACAATATAAACGATAAATAAAATAAATTTATTCAGGTGACACTCACAAGTTATTATGTACTTTTGAGAGTGATGTTGTTTGCATTTTAAACATGCACGGTGGAGAGAATGTGTTCATGTCTATATGCTACTTTCATGTAATGTGGCTGAAATTTCTTTGGATATTGTACTTTTGGAAATTTTAAATGATCTTAGCACACTGCTAACTAAAATAGCTGCTTCCTTGTGCTCCAAAAAATCACCCTCCCGAGAAAATTGGAGGTTTATGCATTTTCATGAGAAACGATTGGTTGGTTTATTGTGGAATTTACGGTACTAATACAAGAGAAACCATACAAATTATCGGATGCATTTGTGATGAAGATAAAGCAACATATTCATGACAATTGCCTTGAAACCAACAAAGCTATTTTTGCGGTGAACCGCAAAAACAAAGAAATGAAGAAATTAGTAACATTTACTTAATTCGTTGGAAAAAAAGAGTCAATTAGAAAGAGTAAAAAGCGTAAAAGTAAATTAGAACAAACTTGTTTCTTAGTGAAAGCATTCAACATAACTTTTTTTTAACAAAATGCAAATCTATCGCATCTTTTTATTACATATTTAAAACGACTGAGCAGCGAGCCATCTTCAGTTACTGGGATAAGAAAACACTAGATCTAAATTCAATACAAAACAGTTATTTTAAGGGTGGTTATTGTGAAAAAATGGATTATCTAATGTTCTTTTCCACTTTTATCGATTATTTAATCGATTACAGTGTTCGAATAATGGCGCCAGCCTCTTTCATTTATCTTCTTTGTGGTAGATATTTAACAGATTGTAGTAGAATTCACCAGCATCTCACCATGTTTCGTAGGATAAATGTTGCAGTGTTGGCACATATAATGATATTGACGATGACGATGATGATGACGATTAGAGTTAGTAGGGATATTGTCTTAAGACTCAATAGACTAACGATTGCCCTGGATGACTAACAATAATTCTGGATGACTAACAATAGTCTTGGGTAAATAATAATAGTCATGGATGACTAACAATAGTCCTGGATGACTAACAACAGTCCCGGATGACTAACAATAGTCCTGGATGACTAATAATAGTACTGGATGACTAACGATAATCCTGGATGACTAACAATAGTCCTGGATGACTAACAATAATCATGGATGACTAACAATAGTCCTGGATATGCACGCAGAAAAAGTAAAATGCTAACATTTACGTAACATAGCTGACTACTTGTAAGCAACATGTAAGTTTGTAGCTCTTTATATGAATTCAGTTTTCTTTATATTAATTACGACCCAAGTCAATTTGATAGCGATACGAACCAATCAATGGAACTGACAATAACTTATTTAGTGCGTCATTTGTCATTATATTTGTATATCGTTATATGTCGATTTTACTTTACGATTATGGTAGACCTGTGGAAAAATCTTATCTGTATTTGAGTTTAGATATTATCGGCTACGTCGTGTTTTATTCATAAAATTTTGTCAGAACCTGTTTGCCTGTGTCATTTGTCCGGTAATATGTGCTTCTGATAGTCTTAATTCCGTCGATTTGTGAGACTCTTTGTCGTTTCGTTTCCTACAGATTGTCAAGTCGCACAAATCTAACTAAACTAAGAGAAACCAAGCACACAAGTACCGATACTATGGAACAAGTCAGTTATTAATGTTATTGTCCCATCTGCTAGTTCTTAATCTAAATTATATTACTTTTATCTGAAATTCATCGAAAGATCAAGACCTTTCGCCTTTCCTGTACTCAATCTTCTTCTTTGAACAGTTGTACGCAGAAGTTGGTTTAATCTTTCCAGCTTTCTTTGCAGGTGGTAAACGGCACTAAAGGACCGAACTATACAAATGTACAAAAGAAACAGTGACAAAAATACTATATTTCATATGACTCAACTTTATTAATAATTCTTTTACTTCATTCTAGAAGTTTGGTAAGGACCCATCAAGATAAATCATTATCAAATACATGATTGGTCTTTTTATTGAAGAAAAATTACCCTCAGGAAATAGTCTTAATGTAATGGCAACCTTACGCCAGGAACGTACTTAATTTGCGCTATAAATGTTCTAAAATCATTACTCACAGCAATTGGATCTACGAAAATGACTTCATTGCGGCATCATAATGACAGGATCTTTCTAGAAAGAAAAGCCCGAACTGCAAATTACAAGTATATACTCTTTAATTAACAGAAACGAGAATACTGCCCTCTTCCGGTTCACACGTTAGATAATTGACTTCTTCAGGGGTAAACAACATGACGCAATTAAGCATCTTTGTGATATCTTAGAAAGCGAAACTAATACAATGGTTTCTTGTATCCTTCTCCGTGCCAATGCCCCTATTTTCAGGACACCTCAAAGAGACCGCGAAACAATAACCGTTGCAAAATAACTCACCCTTGACCAAAAGCTGATTACGACTATTTTGTGCTTCTAAAGCAGACAGATATCCGTGATGACTTGCAAAGGGGCACAAATGTATTAAAATGCACCGCTGTTTTTTTTTTTTTTTTTTTTTTTTTAGAAATTCCAGGATTGTCATAGATTTTTTTCGAAATTCGAGAACTAAGGGGTGGTAATTGGAAGAGTATTATAACAAATAATTAAATCCCATCAGAGACCACTGTGGAGATAAAAGTCTTGTATAGAACTCAAAGATTAACTAACTTACTGGAGTGATGACCTTGAAAGGTTACTTAAAATAATCTAGTACAATATTGTTTTATTGTGTAGCGTATGATAGTTTTCAGTAAAAGCTTGTATCCAATTGATTAAACGAAAAAATGAATCATTATACATCATTTTTGACAATTTATTTTTGAAGCGTTTGCATGAAGAGTTAATCCGGTTTACGTGGTGACCTCAATTAATCAAATACCCGAGTATTTGTTTTGTCAAACCTTGTAGAAAAACTGTCGTGAACGTGATCATCTGCTGAAGTTTACATGACAATGTGAAATCCAAAATTTTCATGTCCCCGTCGCGCTTAGAAAAGCTGTACTTTGCATAACATGTTAGCAAAATGTTTGATTGTAGGGTTCAATCTCTAAAAATGTATATCTGTTATAAACAAGGTTCCAAGAAACATTAATTCTCGATTTCTTCAGTCAATTTTCAATAAATACGGAGGGAAGATGATTAGGCTGTTTTCATCATGCAGAGAAAATGCATATATCCCCCCCCTTTGAGGGGCTTTAGGCACGTGCCTATGCCTTAAACTAGAACTGCAGAGAACGTGTATATATGGATTAAGGGTGCGGATATTTAGAGACAGTGTATATATGGTTTAAAAAATGGGGATATTCAAAGAAAGTTATTATGAATATAGGGTGGGGATATGCAGAGAAAGTTAGTTATGAATATATGGTAGGGATATGCAGAGAAAGTTAGTGAGGAATATAGGGTGGGAATATGCAGAGAAAGTTAATTATGAATATAGAGTGGGAATATGCAGAGAAAGTTATTTATGAATATAGAATGGGGATATGCAAATAAAGTGTATATATGGAGATAGGATCGAGACCTAAAGCATTACCTTAGGGCACATGAGGGAGTGGGTTGTAAAAACAGATCCAGAGACCTATCCTGGCTACATAAATTAATACTACTTGTATCGTTTAAAGAGTACATTTATACTTAAAGGGTGGGGATCTTAATAGTTTTAAAGCTAAGACCCAAGAGGTTGGGGAAAGACCCAGGGGGAATTTGATTGCATATATGTATTGACATTTTCATGCCCATAAAACTGTACATATGGTTAAAGCGTGGGGATTTCAATGGTTTCCTGGTTTTAATCCAGGTTATAAGACCCAGGGGTAGGAGCAGGCACATATATAACCCACTGACAATATTCATCATAACAGAAAGTTGACCGTCTACTTATCCAGTATTTGAAACATAAATAAAACGATACAAACATGTATCAAATTCAATCTTTACTAAATTCTTTCAAAATGCGAATAAACTAGGGTCAGATAGGTAGATGGTTGTGATAGAAAATATGCACTGAATTCCATCTAAATATGTAAAAGTGGAGGGGGGATGTGACAACTTGCATCTTGCACCTCGCACCCGCTTGGGTCGGATTCACTTTGTTAAAATAAAAGCAAACACCAGACACTTAACGTTCAATTTTTGCATTTTCATCCAATCCTACGGAAAGTTTTAATTATGACTTTCACAAAATCCACAGCTGCCGCCATTAGAGTGGCTTTGTCGCACTTTGCTTGAAAAAAATCCAAACAAACAATAAACAAATAAACAACTCACATAAAAGTGTTGTGATGTTTTTAAAAAAAAAAATTCACTTTTTTCGACCTGTTAAAGGATCTACAGTCTATAAATAATAAATTAGGATGAATAATAATAATAATAATAATAATAATAATAATAATAATAATAACAATAACAATAATAATAATAATAATAATAATAATAATAATAATAATAATAATAATAATAATAATAATAATAATAATAATTATAGTGACAAAAACAACGGTTTCTCTCATTAATCATATAGTCTCGAAAATCGCATCTTTATTTGTTATGATCAATACTAAATGATCCTTTGGTACAGACTTTCGTTTCAAAATGCAATTTGCTTTTATATTACATATTGTCAGTAATTCCAACAGCAGTCAATGACGCAGATTTTTGTGTGATGGAATAAGTTCTTCAGACTGGAGACAAATACAATTCAAATAAACGCTGAAACTTAGATAAAAAAAAAATAATCATCAATCAACTGCCTAGATCAAAATTCACCGATGAAGAGACATTTTACAATAAAAAAACAACTTAAGGAAGCCTTCTAGAAACATCAAAAGTCATGTCAAGGAAAAATGATTAATGTTTGTATAACCTACGCATAATTACAATTATAGAGAGAGTATATTTAAGGATGTTCCCATGGGCTGCATACGTATGATATTCTTATTGTTAGTTAGAATCCCCCTACCATGTCCTGATATGGTCAACTTATTTGAGCTATAAAGCGTGGAATTCCTACCATCATGGGTCAAGGGAGGTTACGTAACGCCCCAATCATAATATATATATATATATATATATATATATATATATATATATATATATATATACTATCATACAGGTTAGAGAAACTAAATTCGTACTCTACGGAGTTTCGAACCCAGGTCCGCATGTAAATGGCACCCATCGCCTTGCCTGCACGCACCAGCCCATATACCGTCACGACTAAGCACGAATCACCAAGAAATGATGTCACTGAGTCGTTGTTATATGAGCTCGTACGTAGCAGACACACTCGCATGACGACCTAGTAAATAATTCTCATATATATATACACAATCGTTCCAGATTCCTATGAAAGAAATGAAGGTATATAAGAATTTTTTATTACAAAGAATTATAAATATATACCAGACAGAACAGACTGTGCTATCCCTGGATTCTGTAGTAGAATCTTGATAATAGTGGGCAGAATGTAATAGTTTAATAGTTTTTTTTCTGAACGTCAAAGGAAATTCGTTCCACGCGACGAAACTTGACCGAGTCATATGCTACGGTATAAATGGTATGACATAAGACCCTTCCCAAATCAACCGGTTAAAGGAGAAAGCTTGGCAATAATTGATTGTTCAAAGGAACGTTAATTACGGCATGACTAGCTGTCTTGACAATCAAAAATTCTACGGAGAAGATTTAGGAAACAGTCGATTTTGATTGGTTAATAGGGATTTATGGGCGTAACTCTGTAAGGAATTAAGTGTTTTGCTTTGAAAAAATTTTTCAGTCTTCAATCTTTCTTGTGATAAGTTAGGAGGTCGACACCAGGAAACATGAAAAACGTCTCTAATGATTGCAATAAAGCGTAAGAGTTGTCTCAGAAAGTAGACAAACTCTACATTTGAGGTTCGTTGGAAACGAATAAGAAACGGTAAAAGGAAACAGGTTTTCTTAAACTTTTCCTGAGATTCCCTGAAAATTCCTACAGCAATTACAAGTACCAGAGCAAATTCAGAGCCGAAGTCTTGGTCTAGGGACGACCGTCAAATCAGAGATCGACTGGCAAGAGTCTAGGTCCATACAACTAGACAAAGGTTGGCAGAGCTGGGACGAACGGAAGATTCTATGTCCAGATAAGATAGGTGATGATGTCACTCATCGTTGCACTCAAAGGTCACATCTAATAGGCAATGTCGAATTAAAATAATTCTGTCACTGACCAGTAATATTAACGGTAAAGAAAATTTGTATCTTTTTCTATTTGAAAAAATGTTAGAACATCTTTTCCTTTTTTTGTAACCTAGTAATTGATTCTTTTTCATTATAAATTATGTTGTTAAACTGATTAAATTATATATTTGTTCATTGAAAGACAGGGGGCTCGTTGTGTTTATTTCTTCAATATACTTGTTCAGAGATCTGCATACTTCTTTCTATCTATCCACACTGGGTAAATTACACCGCGGGAGGTCATTCCCTAGCAACAAACCGTAGTGGTAGAGGTTGGTGTGTTTTGAACACCGCCAATTTATCACTATATATATATATATATATATATATATATATATATATATATATATATATATATATATATATATATATATATATATATATATATATATATATATATTGTGATAAATTGACTTTAATTTAGAAAAAAAACCCTCGCCATTTATTACTTCTACAACCTGCATTATTAACCCGTTGTTATGCAGGTAAAATGTTAAATAAAAACTTGTTTTGATTTGCCCTTTTTAAAGTATTAAAAGGATCTTCAAAGTCAAACTATCGTCACAAAAATGTAGTTCAATTTCATTGCTAATGTGTTGAAGATGCGTTTCTAGGAAATGACACCAAAGAATGATAGCGAAATAAATTAATATCTTAAGGAAGATATTTGTTGATCACATTTGTTAAAAAAATAAAAGTAACAGAAGACAGTTTATAAAAAGCATATTATTATATTTAATGAATAACCATTGAATATATATTTATAGTTATATAAACCACACTGTCTAATTACATATATGTTTTTGTTCGCTTTTCCAGATATTTTGCTGGAAATTTGCAAAATTGGTTAATTTTGTAAAAGCTTATTGCATTGTTTCTTTTAAAAGATGATTTTATAAACGGCTTCTATCTATCTATCTATCTATCTATCTATCTATCTATCTATCTATCTATCTATCTATCTATCTATCTATCTATCTATATATATATATATATATATATATATATATATATATATATATATATATATATATATATATATATATGTATATATAATAATAATAATAATAATAATAGTAATAATAATAATAATAATAATATATAATTCGACCTCACCTTATCTTTTATGTAGCCCCTAATCTCATTTTTTCCATAACATAAAATAGGAATGAAATATAAAACAAACAACAATTTAAATGCAATATGAAGCGAAAAGGAAAGTTTTTGTATTGTTAACATGGAATATGCAAACGTAAACATAAAAGATAATTAGGTGGAATTATGGGAAATTTATGATTAGCCTTGAACAATGTACGATTATTCATAAACCGCTTTTTTAATTATTTGGCTGTTGATATGCAAACAGCATTTTTTATGGTAATGATTCTTCCCTTTTATAATTGTTTTATTTTTATAATGTTGATTGTAGGGAAGAAAAATAATACTTCTGTATTAGGTTTCTACCTATTCAATATCATTAAAATCACTGAATGGGATACAGTGTATTTTATATCTATGGCTCTTGTTTTAAACAAAAATGAAGATGGCATTACCCTCCTGATTTGCACTATCCAATGATTCTTCTTTATTGTTCCTATACATGACGCCATTTTTACCAGAAATTGTAATTATAACGTATAAAATTTATGTTAATTAGCGATAAACACAATATCCTATCGATATCAAAGTCTTCTTAATCACCTGTTAAAAATTGCCTCTCTGTGTTAAAATTTTTTTATCTTAAATTTCACCTGAAAATAAACCAATGTTTTTATATATATATATATATATATATATATATATATATATATATATATATATATATATATATATATATATATATATGTGTGTGTGTGTGTGTGTGTGTGTTTGTGTGTGTGTGTTCGGGTGGTGGGGCTGCTCTACCGTTTATGATTTAAATATCATTTAATTCTGATTAGAGATTTTTCATGTAAGATCATTTCTTATCTAACAAGTAATATAGTTTTAGAACCTATTACGTGATGAAAATGAGGTTCATTAAGCTATCATTTCCATGGTGATCGCTTGTGAAAAATAGAAGTATTTAGGATTATTTAAGAAAATGATATTTTTATAGCTAAGAAAACAAGCAATTCAAAGCACCTGAAAAGTACAGGTAAACGCACACAGTCCCTCTCAGTTTTGCCGCAGTAGGTATCACAACCTACAAGAGTCCACAGAACAATAGCCAAATGCATAATGCACGTATACACGGGTTGGAAACCTTTGATCCCTTCATAAAATACATAAAGAACAAACTATTTTGGATATGAAATGTTTTTAATCTGATTCAGATAACGAGGCAGCAAGTTGTTGTTTTTTTTTTTGCAACAGAAAGGCTATACACGGCCGATATACGGCAGGTTGTAAATTATTAAGGTTTCCTAAGGCATGGTATGCTTTTTATTACCTTTATCATTTTTCCACGTGTAGTCCAGGGTCAGTAGTGCTTCTGTTTGTAGATTGAAAAAAAAAAATTGCAACATATATTATCTGTAAGTTTATGATGTAAGGGATCTGAAAAACATGTTGTCATTTTCCATTTCAAATGTCAAGGTCACATTTCAAGGTCCAACGATAGACCGCCAAATCCACTCATATCTTCATAAAGATTTCTCTCTTCTGCATAATTTCAACAATATATGAATATTTTTTAATCTTAAACTTATCAATTTTTAAAGACTGAGAGATCTACAGCATCGTGTAGTTGTGAGTATAGGTCAAGGTCATTAAGCTTTCATATACAGCAGTCTACTGAGTAATTCAGTTTCTACTTAAACAGATGTAGAATATTACTAGCCATACTTTCGTCACTAAAACTCTGAGAAAAACTAATCAGAATAACATATGCATATAAAGAGTGAAACAGCTCAAAAGGGATGACTTTAATAAGAAACGAGCTCTTCGAAAGAAGATACGGTATTAATGCGAATATATTTGTATATATTACTGCAAATGAAGTTGAAATCACAAATATGCATTATGCTTGATCTTTTATCATAATAAATTAAATTTACTATTTCTGGTTTTCTTAAATCATATAGTTATCTAGCTATCCATCAGTAATGAACAAAATTGTCAGAAGGTTTTACATATAAAGAACTTTATTTCTAATTCAATAATGCCTACATATAATAGATAAAAACCAACGTGCAACATGAAACAATTAAATAAGAAAATGCATTAACCTCGCTGTTCAGTTTATACAGAAACAATAAATAACCTGTGCAATTCGTTGGCATTAGAGAAATGATCATGAAAACATTACATGGAAAGGAAGTTATTAATATTTATGACCTTGCAATAGAAATGATGATGATTCTATACCACATATCATTTCTAATCAGTCGCCACAGACGGTGCATAAAATCATTAATCTGACAAGGCGTAATATAATGTAAATGCAATTTTCCTAATGATAAAAAATCTTCTCAATCGCAGAAATAAAGACCATAAAAGGCTCTGATCTACACGCTTTCAGCGATCCAGAGATGGGATTTTCGTTCTTAATAGTTTAAACATATAATTCTCTGCTACAAAAAGTAGTTATGATATAAAATATTGGAAAAGGGAAGACACGTTCTTGTTGGCCTATTTTACATCATACTGAATCCCAAACAACACCCGATAATTCCATCAGATCCTGAATCGGGATCAGAAATCCGTCTTCTGAGGAAGAACATGAGCTGCCTGATATATATGTGCAAGAAAAAAAATCTATAAATAATGAGATGTAACAAACTGTACATAAAAACCTAGAAATCATTTATGAATATAGTCTCAATTATAATAACAAGTTTTGTATGCAACAAAAATATATAATGCAAAATGTTGATAACCAAAGTTACTGTTAAGATTTCTTAGGAAGAAGGATTATTTCAGACTGAATAAATACTGGTCTTTTATATTTTATCTTGTACTTCCAGATTGCATTTATTTAGAAGGGTTTTTATTCTTAAAATTTTAGTAGAATTCCTTTCATAGTGAACATCTATATTTGTGTATTTCGCATTTGAATACTTCCTGGTGAACACCCATCTTAATGTATTCGCATTTGGAATGCTTCATCCTCGGATGCAGGAGGTCGCGGGTTCATTCCTTGGCCGAGTCATACCAAAGATTTGTAAAAGGGGTACTAGCAGCGTCCTCTATAGGCGCTCAGCAGTAGGAGATTAGTGTTAAGACTGGTCGTCCTGGTGTCAGGATCATGAGAATGGGTGGGACATGATTACCCAGTCCTAGACATCACTATTAACTGCCACGCTGCAGACATCGTAGAAACATGACTGGACAATTGTTAAAAGTTACGTTAAAATCCTCCCCCCCCCCGTATTCTGCTTTAAAGACAGTGACCAAACTTCATTCTATCACAAGAAGATATATGTTTTTAACGAAAAGGTGACAATGCCATCACCATTGACAACCGTTCCTATAGAGGAATGACCTACAAAAAGGTTACTGACTGTAACGGAATAGTGTGTACTTTATGTCAATACATATGAACTAAAATATCAAAGCAATTGTCAAGTGATACAAGCAAAAAAAAACAAAAACATAATTGACCTCTCTTCCAATTTGTGCAGATATAAATTACATCCCATATTAACCGTTCGTGTAAATAAAAAGCGTGCTCACGAATACAAACAATACGAGTTCGTATGTACGTTCAATATATACGAAGATCGAAGATTTGTTTGCATGCAACCATTTCTTTTTCTGCGTGTGTAGTTAACAAATTTGTCAGTAACTAATGTTTCATTCGACTGTTTGTTTGTCAAGCATTTACTCTGACGTAAATTATTCGGAGTACATTTTATCGAAAGATCAATGTCATGCCAGTCTAGACACATAAAAATCGTCTCATTATCTCTCTGAAATCGTTCTAAATAAGTCCAATGTTAACAGCACTGTACCGATTTTCATGCAGATTGCAAACGACATAATGGCCGAAACTAGTGATAATTAAAAGACACAAAGTGAACTAAACGTACTCGTTTGCACAAATTTAAAAAATGAACCAGCGTCCGATACGAAATCAAAAGAAAGCAGTTATATTATTATTATTATTATTATTATTATTATTATTATTATTATTATTATTATTATTATTATTATTATTATTATTATTTTTATTTTTATTAGAGGTGTTTGACGTGTTCAATTCTCATTGTATACAGATAGTTACATCTTGTGCCGCGGATTTCCAGGTTTCTTTCTCCACCACTAATACTGGCCGCCATGTATAGCCTATCATTTTCTTAAAATGGCGTTAAGCCCAACAACAACAACAACAACAACAACAACATCTTGTATTATATTTGTTCTTTTAACACAAGAAAATGTGAAGATACAGATATACTATCGGCCGTCTTATTTTTAATAAACTATTAAACATTAACTATTACATTTATTACTTTTGCTGCCCAACGTAACTAACTGTAAAAGCCTCTGTTAATGTTGCTACTCAACGAATTTGGCTATTATTTGCCCGTAACTGTACGGCACTAAGATCGGTACTGTTGTTGCTATTTGAAGTATTTGGCTATTATTTGCCCGTAACTGTACGGCACTAAGATCAGTACTGTTGTTGCTACTCAACGTATTTGGCTATTAAAGTATTTGGCTATTATTTGCCCGTAACTGTACGGCACTAAGATCAGTACTGTTGTTGCTACTCAACGTATTTGGCTATTATTTGCCCGTAACTGTACGGCACTAAGATCAGTACTGTTGTTGCTACTCAACGTATTTGGCTATTATTTGCCCGTAACTGTACGGCACTAAGATCAGTACTGTTATTGGAGCTCAACGTATTTGGCTATTATTGACTAAATGCATGGCACTAAGACGTGCATGACTGTTTCTGCCAAATCTAGGCTATTAGTTGCCTGCATCTAACTGTACGTTGTCTTGCTTTTGGAATTTTAAATTAAAAAAGCGACAAACATTTTTTCATTATTTGGGAATGTCCTTGGAAAAGAAAAATTGAAAATGATAACTTTCTTAAAACCTATAACCATGAATTTGTTGTCTTCTAATGTAACGATGAGATTCCGTCGTGATTATTTCTTTCTGTTTGAAAGATCTTGATCAAACTTAATATAAATGTATGGACATTTCCTGTGTCTCACATTTGATGACGCATAAAACAAACTAGATAGAGGCATCCAAATTGGCATAATTTATGTAATATTTTACAGGCATACTCCCGCCTTGTATTGCATTTGAAAATCGTACAATTACTACACGAGCTCAGTAAACACACTTTAAAGTGATGGATAAATTAGGTACAAATACAATAAATTTGATAGACTTTCATTCGTAGTGAGGAAACGCTTGAAACATTTTTCTGTGTTTGGAAGCTGAAGGAAACCATCCAAGCTCCAAAAAAAATACAATAACCAATATCAAATTTAACTTTGAAATTATATATGACTTATGAATGATTCAAGAGTCACTCAGATAATATGACTACGGAACATTACATTATTCAAAGTAATAAATAAAACAAAAGGTAATTTAAATTCCGACCCAAATTTTCGCATCAGTAATCCAAACTCGAGAATGTAGAAACAATCTCATTCCTCTAAAAGACCTGCACAAAGACAAACAAATAAGGACAATCAAACGATAGTCTTTTACTTGTATCCTTTTTAATGAAAAAAGAACTTGAAACCTCCCTGAATCATCCTCACATGCTGGATAATTGACTTTATTTCGGAGAACAAATCAAACTAACAAACAAAACAACAAAAGCAAACAACCAAAAGCAAAAAAAAAAAAAAAACAAACAACGAATCCCGCCCACAAAAAGCCAACTAGAACAGTACCGCATCTAGGATGTATAAAAGCGTGAAATGGATACATTGTTTATCACGTGCTCATTGGATCAGTTTTAAAACATCTTTAAAAAACTGTTAAACTAATATGTTTCAAAATAGTTACATTTGCAAAAACTTAAGTTTCAAAACACAATATCCCATTTGCGTTGTAACATTATTTACAGATACAAATTGATATTTATATAAAGTAGTTTTCTGTGCAGTTCACAATTATAATTAGTTTGTTAAGTTATATAAATGAGTTGTAGAATGAAATACAGCTAAAATAAATAATTAGGACCTGTCGGGACTATGACAACTAAAACACTGTGACAAGGGGTGGATTCAAATCGTTAAACCAACCCCTTCTCTACGGTTCGTTGCTAGGGAATGACCTCCCGCGATGTAATTTACCCAGTGTGGATGGATAGAAAGAATAATACAGATCTCTGAGCAATTATAATGAAGAAAAAAAAACAATGAGCCCCCATTCAATGAACAAATATAAAATTTAATCAATTTAACAACAAAATTTCAAATGGAAAGAAATCAATTTATTTTGCTACAAAAGAAAGAAAATGTACGATCATGTACTCAATAAAAGTAAATACAAATTTCACTTTACTATTAATTGTTAGTGACAGAATTAATACAGTTTCATCATAACCTACGAGTCGCGACTTTGAGTTCAACGCTAAATGACATCATCACCTATCCTTCTCCGGACATCGAATTTTCCGTTCCTTCCTGCACTGCCAACTTTTGTCTACTCGTCTTTGACTTGGACCCTTGCCAGTTGGAACTTAAAACGATTTGACGATAGTACCTAGAACTAGAATTTGGATGTGAAATTCGGCTGTATAAATCTGGTGAATTTTGCTGGAGAATTGGGCAGGAGAAACTGTTTCCTTTGCTGTTTTATTTGTTTCTCCCACGAACTTCCAATGAATAGTCTACTTTCTGAGACGACTAACGCGCCTTACTCAGTAACGGAAAACGTACTTCTTACGTTCGCCCCCGGAGTCCTGTCTGACTTCTTCCAAGCAAGATTGAAGACTGAAACAATTTTGCAAAGTAAAGGTATTTCTTTCTTACAAGGTTTATACCCTTAAGTTTTCATTAGCTAATCAGAATCGACTGGTTCCTAAAATTTCATACGTAGAATATTTGATTAACGAGAATAGGCTAATCATGCCGCGATTACTTTTCCTTTGAACAATCAATTATTGACGTGCTTTCCCTTTCAGCCGGCGCGAATTTGAAGAGGGTTATGCAAAGACCCTGGTACCATAACAAATGACTCGGTCAAATTTCGTGAAGCGAAACCAAGTTTCTTTGAAGTTCAGAGATGAAATGAGAGTAACAATATAACTGACTCTAGCCCTTTCTACTTTAATTACGTTAATTTTGGTACAATTCGTTTAATCAATACTTCTAAGAATTTCAAAATTCGACACGTCACACACTGAAAGGAAATTCACTATTCACGTATAACGTAACTACCAAATTCCATTTACTTTGGTTAAATTTAACAGACCCCTTTTTTCCAGCTCTCATTACACTCATGCACTCATTATCATTCCTCCCACTGCTAGTAGAGTTAGGGACACTAATGTTGAAAAAAAGGGGTACGGCTGAATTTTGTATATATTCATACATTTAATATCTATACTTAATTATTATATTAGTCTAAAGACAATTTCCTGAAATTTTATATTTTTTCTTTAAGTTGTTATGAAATGCAGTCATGATAAACGTCTGAATTTTTTTCAACTAAATCATGAATATAAGTTAACCCACTGTTGGAAATATGTATATGGACTGACTTGCAAACTGACTTGTAGCCAATTAAGCTATGAATTTACCCTAAAAACTGTCAATACAAATAGGGTGACAAGTGTATTTTGTACTCTAAGATATTATCTTATCTCATCTCGTTGACTACTGAGTAAAGGATATATGGTGACAATGACACAAATTTCTACCCGTGCCATACACAAAAAGGACCACAAATCAGAATTTGGTTGTGGAAATTCTAACCAGAATTCAGAGAGTACAACATCCCCTGCTCTATTTGTTGAAATAATTATCACTATCAATGAAGCGAATGATTCTCTTACCACATCCTCCTGAAACTTCCTTCTATGAAGAAACCATTATGACTTGATGTGGCTACTTCAGTGACTTTAATCGACCGTTCACTTGCTTTTACCATATGAAGTTCGTCATCAGCGATAAATGAAGACGATAATTAATTATCGTAATAGTAATGGCAATTACATAGATGAAATTACCTTATTAACGACAAGCAATAATAATGACATGCTTTAACTATACAAATCCCCACCCCACCTCCTTTTGTCATGTCACATGAAATTGCCTTTCAAATGCACAGTGATCGTTTCGCTATAGTCCGATAAATTAGACCATGAAATTCTTGTTGATATTGATGAGACGATTTGCCGGTATCGTTGAAATTAACAATTTTGATGTAATCTAATTGCCTCGTACAGTTTGAATAGTTACCAGTATTTGTTAACAGCATATCTAGCAGGAAATTTAAAATGTCCACATGACATAAGGTTGTGATATTCCCCGTGGATTTACAAGTCGATAAATATAGAATTGGATCCGGAAGTATTCTGTACATATCGCCAACCGGACCCATCAATCGACTGTAGCTAAGATACGCAAGATTTACCGACAAGTGATAAAAATATATAGATATATTGCGGAAAAATTTGTCAGCAAACTATTTCTCGATTTTATTAATAGGTATTATCAGACCTACAAATAGTCCATCAGCATAAACGCAGATGGTGTGGGATAATATATCGGACTGATTTTTTCCCGATCTGGTTGTTTTCACGAGCAAGCCAGACATTACATAAACGATGCAGCGTTTTTCTGTTCAACATATTTTCTTTCTTTCTTTCTCATATCTTCATTATTTCACCCAAATGTACTGATACATTTTCGCCTGATGGATTATTTCCTCAAATATTACTGTATTAAAAACGAACAAATTTGCCATAGAAAAACACTAATTAAGCTGGATATTTGCCGAGCTTTTTTTGATTGAATTTAATTCTTCAAGTAATTTATCAAGAGAAATAGATTTTAATACCAGGCGTCGAAGTCTTACATAATTTGCGCAATTCAAATCGTAACTTAATTATCTACAGTCGAAGACGTTGTCATTGATTGCGTGCTTTTCCCTCAGAAATAGCATATAAATATCTATGTATTATGAGTTTATTCCTTTCCTGTTTTCGGGCTGGATTATCGATTGAAATTCTTCATAAAGTGTGTCTCAAGGGTAACCTTCCACAGAACTGATAAATAACAGACATTATTTCAAATACACGCATTTCTTTATACATATTAATGGTGCACATATAATCAGACGATGCAAACATGGAAACAATCGAAGATATGTAAATATACCATCCGTCGATCAAATCTAGCACCGATCTACCAACCATTATGTATAAGCAACTGTCTAACTACCTAGGTACACGCTCGGGTACAAGCTCAGTCAGGGCCCGATTAAGGCCTTCCATGGCCCTAAGCACTGAAAATATTATGGTGCCCCAATCCTACAAATTTGAAACTACCTCCCCCCCCCAACACAACAAAAATGAAAAAAAAAATGAAAATATATAAAGCTAAAAAAAAGAGAAATACCAGTGTTGACAGAATTTTAAATAAAAAATACTTGTACATGCAAATCGAAATGGTCACATACAATTCATTCAATTTTATTATCAACATTTAATTTCAATCTTTTTTTCTTTTGGTGCCTCTGTTGGGCTGGTTCCACAAGCACGTGTTTAGCGTGCTTAATGGGTAATCGCGCACTGCGACTAGCCAGATGTGATAAAGAGTATACAGACGGTAAAAATATCCAGTTCCTTTCCTCTCTTCGTCCGTTCTTCCATCATCAGTCAATAGAATAAAAGGAGAAAGGTAGCATAGAATAGAACAATCAATGAAACACTTTCATGTTTCCTCCGCATTTTGTCCAGACATTAATGTATGCAAACAAGCAGTCAAAAAACAATTAAGCAAGCTGGAAGAAGCAAACAATGACACAAACATGCATATATGCATACATATATACTTACATTCGTGAGAAGATTCACACATAGGTACATAAGTAGGTACGTACGTTGGTACATAGGCGATTAAGATCAGCAAATGCCTACATATACATGTATATGCTTCCATACAGGGCCGTAGAGAGCGATCAGTTGCCCTGGGGTAAGAAACACGCGGGCCTCTCCTAGTTCTTGTTCAAACAAAATTTTACTTTTATAAAATCAACAAATGTTGTTTGGCCCGCCCCCTACCCCTTATGGTTATATAGAGATGATAAATTCTCATACTTGTATTGTTCTATCGTGGCAACATGTCAGATGATATATAAATTTGTCATACATTTTAATATCGTACTTCATAAATATAGTCATTAACAGTGACATGTTACCGTACTGGCTGACTGGGCCAAGGCCTAGTGGCATCAGTTTTACGAGGCGACCCCCCCCCCGCCGCTAAAAGGCCCCCAAACCCAAACAAAACAAAAAAGCCCCCCCCCACAACAAAAAATAAATAAACTGATGAAATGAATACAAATTTGTAACGAATATAATATTAATAAGCAGTTGTCGAGAATAAAATTCGCATTCGACGAACCTTCTTTTCCTGCCGCGCCTCAATTGTATACATTATCGCGTGAACGGAACTTAGGAATGGGTTTAGGGGCGGAGAAAATTTAAATAGGTCGATGTTCATTAACCTCGGTGGAAATGATTGTTTGTAAATCTTGAATCGAAGAAGATATTTTAAGTTTGTCTCAGGTGAATTAAACATACAAACTTGAATACAATGACTATGCTGTTTCGATGACGGGTATGTTAAAATATATATTTATACTGTCTTTCGGTAATGTTAAAAGATAGTTTTAAAACGAAATGCTACACGTAAGGTGTGAATATAACACATGCTTTGTTAATAATGTCTGGCAGAAAAGGCCCATGATACAGATAAAAAATGGATTGACGTTTCAGTCTTTCTTTATTTCCGGTTTTAATCCGCGTATCACCTTAGACGACGAAAAAATGTGACTTTTGATAATTAGTCGATAACTTAACTTTTGTCATCTTCCCTCCGTAACTGTTTGAATTGTTCCAGAATTAACGACGAAAAGATAAATCAATTATTCGAAGGGAACTGCCATTACTATTTGACAAAACGCATTAAAAAAAACAACCAACCAAACAAACAAATGATTGGAAAAAACCCAATAAACTGTTCATTTCGTCCAAGAAGTATGCAGTGAATACCAAGAACCAATAGATGAATCAGGAATAATTACATGAAAGTGTGATCTTCAAACAGCTAATATTTGAACATTCTAATATTTGTACATTCATCTAGCCAGTTACTTATGATCGAACCAACTGATTTATCAGTGAAGCAAATATATATGGAAGATATTGGCAAATAATATTAAAAGTAATGTTGGCGGGTATAAATGGTAATAATGAGGTACATGTCGCGGTGTGATAATGTTGGCGGGCATAAATGGTAATAATGAGGTACATGTCACGGAGTGGTAATGTTAGCGGGCATAAATGGTAATAATGAGGTACATATCATGGTGTGGTAATGTTGGCGGGCATAAATGGTAATAATGAGGTACATGTCACGGTGTGGTAATGTTGGCGGGCATAAATGGTAATAATGAGGTACTTGTCACGGGGTAATAATTACTTGTTATGATATTGCCAGACTAGGAACATCAATAGATGATTTACATACGACGTAATAGAATTTGCAATCAAAAGGTAACATTTTTGCACCAGAGAAAAATTAATCAATATGCGTTAATTTTTAGCTTTTCTGCTCAAAGACTGAAAGAGCTTATGGAATGGTATAAGTCAAGTTGGACCTATATGAAAATGGTGCTGCACAAATTTTAAGTTTTCCCGCCACAATAGCAATATCTATAAACTTGTTGTCGGCACGCCCTCTGAATGGATGGTCATATCAACCTGTTGGTTTTTTCTTTTACTAAAAACATATTTTGATGTCGAGTAAGTTCTAAATAAAACTGGTGCATACTTGTTGTCCAACATGGCCACAGTGACAGCTATGTTGAAAATCATAATATCTCTTCTCCTCGTGAACGGATGGAAAGTTATAATGATTTGGGTTTGTTTACCAAAGAACACGTCTTATGGTGTCTAGTTGGTGTAAAATGAAAATAGAGCCGATCTAAAATCAAGATACCAAGACAGCCATCTTCAAAACTTTGCTATTGCTAATCATTCTAAACGGAATGACATATTGATATAGGTTTGCACCAGAAAACTAATTATTGAAAATTTGTTTCAAGGTGGTTTTTAATATGCGGACATGGATTTGAAAGCCTGACACGGACTAGAGAATTTGCAAAAAGGTTTCGAAAATAAATATCTCCAAATAAATCTAAATTTGAAGAAATTCAGTATAAAATATACAAGGGTCTATAAATTGCAAATCTTTAATGTATGAAATATTAAATATAAAGGTAAAAATATAAAATTCCTAATATAGGGTAAAATATTTTCGCAAAAAGTCAAAAATGTTCCTAGGTAGTACAACATATGAAGTTCAAGAAGGTATTCCACCCTTACACTGACAAGATTCACACTCCGATTCATTATTCAGGAGGTAAGCATAAGTCAAGTTTGAGAATCCTATACGTGATCGGAAAAATACCACCCCATCTCTACTATTTGTTGTACATGATAAATGCCACCAATGATGACTTTCATTTCTGAAGCTTGTCTTTAAAGCTTTCATTTCACATATTTTGCTAAGTATATAGAACATTCCAATTTATATAATATTTGAAGTCATATGGAATTGAAGTTGGAAACAGGTGTCTGCATGACAACTTTTGTCACACGTGGCTGCCTGGGCTGAGATGTTCTAGTTAGTCATGAGTTCGTATAAACAATATTCGACATCAACAGCACGATGTAACAATCTGCTTACACACACCAATTAAAAATATCTATTTGTAAGAACCATAAGTCACTGTCCTAGAAGAAAAACTTTGATTCACTCACACACTAAGAAAAAGGTGATACTGGGTGACAACGACGAGAAAAATTTACTAGTGCTTGCAGTGATTGGTTAGCAGTTTTATGCCTACTCATGAGAAACGAGGGAATCTTTGGACAGGCAGGAACATTTGATAAAGGAGCGTAGCGGATAATCTCCGGTGGATTGCTATTATGGGCATGAAATACTTCATTAATATAGCAGTAATGACAGTCTTTAATTAGCGTACACTGAATCAATGATATATCACATTACTAAATGGTACCACATTACTAATGGTTGTTGACTTATTATATTGTTATATGACACGTTATAACCATACAAAGACTACTTCGTGCAATTCATTCACACGGTTACTATAGAAACCAACTAAACATTAAAAGTAGGTTGAATATTAATTTACGCGCGAGCTTGTTACTTCTGTGGTGGAAGAGTGCACAACAACATGTATAAAAATCAACAATAGTACCAATAAAGCCTCTTTTTTGCAGCATTGTTTAAGCAATGCATATACTTAGTTTGAATACAGTTGACTAACTCTTGCACTTACATTTGTTTCATAGCAAAGTTTCGCTTAAGTTTCCATTTATAACTTCCGTATCCAAATATTTGTTACTTTAATTTTCTTTACAAGAAAGTTATTCAAACCGTTAAAATATTAATTTGCATGATTCTAAAAAAAATCAATCGTCTTTAACTTCATAATACGTATTATTTGTATGCTGTATCATTGATTTACCATGAGATGTATACTTTTAAAGGAAAACGGGGCATGTGGATAATTTATTAGAGATGATTATTTGTAATAGCTCGATTAAATTTATTGCTGACGTGAAAAATAATGTTACAAAATTGTTCTGATTGCAAGACTAATCTCTGCTTGTCACTCTTTCGGTTTAGAGTCTGGTGGCCCCCTTCCCCACCAAATATCTGAAATTGCCGGCGATTTTCGAGGAGGAGCTAAATCTCTAGTCCGACCCTGCTTCGGATTTAAGTGTTGTTTTTAGTTCAACGCGAATCTGAAAGCAGTTCTTTCTTCTCCCTCTCTGAAAGGGATGTAAGGATTCAGTAAATTTTACATTCATTTGACTTTTAGCTGATAAAACAAAAAATAATGGTATTTGAGTGATGTTGTGACTGCACACACTGGTTTAGCACAAGCTTACTCAAATACTTTTTTTCCGCTCTTTGATCCCATCTTATCTGTTACTTTTTAATCGCAGTTTATAATAACATATTTTCCAATTATGGTTAATTTATAACAATAAAGTTCTTTTTTAGCTCTTATTTGGTGTGCTTTAGATCAGTCCTGAGCGGCCACTCTCACCCATCTCTCTCCATATTGTCACTTGAACCTGTATGTATGTATGTATGTATGTATGTATGTATGTATGTATGTATGTATGTATGTATGTATGTATGTATGTATGTATGTATGTATGTATGTATGTATGTATGTATGTATGTATGTATGTATATATATATATATATGTATGTATGTATGGATGTATATATATATATATATATATATATATATATATATATATATATATATATATATATATATATATATATACATCCATACATATATATATATATACACACACACACCTGTAGATTGAAAATATCTTATTAATATAATACTGATACACCTGATTTGGACAACGAACCATAAATAGAACCATATTTTACCAAGACAGGCTTATTGAAGAGGACCATGTTTTACCAAAACACGCCTTACTAGCTTATTGAAGAGAACAATGTTTTACCAAAACACGCTTACTAGCTTATTATAGAGAACCATGTTTTACCAAAACACGCTTACTAGCTTATTGAAGAGAACATTATTTTACAAAGACTTGCTTATAAAGAGAATTTTATTTTACCAAAACCAGCTTATTAGAGAGAACCACGTTTTACCAAGTCAATCTTATTGAAAAAAAACATTGTTTTACAAAAACTTGCTTATGAAGAGAAACATTTCCCCAAGACTTGCCTATGAAGAAAATTAAGTTTTACCAAGACATACTTATTGAAGAGAACCATGTTTAACCAAGACATTCTTATTGAAGAGAACCATGTTTAACCAAGACATACTTATTGAAGAGAACCATGTTTAACCAAGACATACTTATTAAAGAGAACCATGTTTAACCAAGACATACTTATTGAAGAGAACCATGTTTAACCAAGACATACTTATTGAAGAGAACCATGTTTAACCAAGACATACTTATTGAAGAGAACCATGTTTAACCAAGACATACTTATTGAAGAGAACCATGTTTAACCAAGACATACTTATTGAAGAGAAACATGTTTAACCAAGACATACTTATTGAAGAGAACCATGTTTTACCAAGACATACTTATTGAAGAGAACCATGTTTAACCAAGACATACTTATTGAAGAGAACCATGTTTAACCAAGACATACTTATTGAAGAGAACCATGTTTAACCAAGATATACTTATTGAAGAGAACCATGTTTAACCAAGAGAACAATTATGTAGAGAGAAAGTTGTTTTTTTTAATACATAGTAGCTGCATATGGAACATCCTCTTTCAATATATTCTACAGTTTTGTTTATTTAATTAAGGGGTGGGACACATATTTTGAAAATATGAGACGGCGAATACGTATTCCTTTTGCTACATCCACCAATAACACACCTGCTTCTCATGCTGAATAATGCACGCAATCAGAAATCAACCCATACAACTTCACACTCGACAATTGTATAGCAATGGTGATGACAATGTTGGTTTACCCGTTACATCACATGCTATTGTAATGATTCCAATGCTAATTTTGAGAGATCACCGAGATCCTGAGAGAGAGAGAGAGAGAGAGAGAGAGAGAGAGAGAGAGAGAGAGAGAGAGAGAGAGAGAGAGAGAGAGAGAGAGAGAGAGAGAGAGATTCTTTTCAATTTTATCAGATTATTATTTATTACATCAATCAACTTAACTGAGTTTTATGTACAATTATCAATCAATTATCAAACTTTTGCTGTTAAATGCTGGACCACATTTGGAGCTGTTTCATAAAACGCTCCAAGTCAAATTGTTTCGTGTGACATAAATGACACCTATCCCAGTCGTAGTCTCGTTTTATCAATTATCAATTGTCCAATTATCAAACATCCGCTGTTAATTAATTACTTAACTGCAGCTGGGGCTGTGAAGCACTACAGGCAATTTATAATAGCATTGAGTAATATACATGACACTTAAAACACTTAAGCATAGAACACTTTTTTAAAAGTCTATTTTTCATTTAGCGAATGGATATTTCACATTAAGACGTCGCACTAGCTCACACGTACGTATCGCGCTGTTTACAAAAAGTAGCTTGGCTGTATCCTCACATATTGGTGCTAATTAATAGAATCTTTGCGTCAGGTGTTCGCAGTTAACGCGCAATGCCAACAAATTGTCATGGTCAAAGGGAAACAACTCTGATAAAACTCTAAAACCTAACCTCTGGAAGGATTCTAGCTATTTATTTTTTTCTTTAAGAAAAAGAACGCACTTATTATATGTTCTTTGTTTTCTCTATTAACTTAACATTGTCAGAACCATGCATTCATAATACGTTGCTTCATACATAACAACACTTGTGTCCAAAAAGTGTTTTTTTTTTGCTAGGAACTACTTTTTATTCTAAACAAACAATGTGCGCTCATGTAGCAGACGAGGGAGCTTTTGATTGTATTAGATGTCAATGTGGATGAACTAAACAAGCATTTTGTTCCATTTGAAAGTTGAGGTGATAAAGTTGACGATATGCATGAGTTTAGTGATAAACAGAAAAAACTTTTATCTAAGCAACGACAAACCATGATATCCACAATATTCACAACACACGTGAAACACTTAATATCGAAAAAAACCATTCTGATATTTTAAATAGTTTTTTGGGAGAAATGTTCCTACGTATTCGCAAACTGAATGATTCAGGAAATGAGCAGTGGTCACAAGGTTCTATAAAAATTGCACGGCCAATCATATTTGTTCCAAGGGCTATCCGATCTGCTTTAGATACTGTCTATTTTGCAAGTCAGTACAAAAAATAAATTCGACAATTAAATACACCTGTAAAAGTCTGGATTTCACAGAAAAGCAACAGCCTCAGAGTCAGGAAGCCAAGATGACGAAGAAACCTTATATTCACTGCCGAAACGGGTTGTCCCCCACCCCATTTCCGCTGCGTAAAACTTACTTGCTTCATGCATCAATTTATAATGTCTAACTTGATTCTCGCCAGGGGGTCCGTGAAACTACTAACTTGTACTCGGTTAAAACCAAATGGAAGCAGTGTTTCTGATGGTTTTGTTGAGTCAAATGGTCAAATTTATATCTATTCTCTAACATGTACAAAACCCTATGGACCGCTCATAAATACTATTACTGGCATACTATAGGTCGTTATGTAATGTGCCGAAATTCTTAGTTCCACCTAACTGGTGACTGTTACGTTATAGCATATACACATTCTGCTAATCAGAAAGTCAACATTCCGTACCCCCCTCTCTCTCTCATACAAGAATAAAGAGAATAAAGTGCAGAATTTTTTTGAAGACCCACATTTTCTTAAAACAAAACAAAACAAAAATAAAACGCGAATACGTGCAAGTATCTACTTTAACGCCCATTTACAAATGTTAAATCACAAGTAGCATTTCGTGAATAAATGTCTGACTGTAATTTGATCAAAAGATTTTATGGCAATGTTTGACCTAGAAACTGAGATACATTACTAAACATGGTTCACTGAATGCCATCTATACCGGTGTTGAGTTAATGTTTTATATTTGCTTCTTGAAACTTGATCTTTTATTTTGTATATTTTATTTATATTGCTTTCTTGACGTTTATCCATGACTGAGGATAGAGTTTTTGCCTGTACCTGATTTTTATCATGTTTATAAGTTATAAATAAGTTGCTTATTTATGTTCAAGGATCAAACTTATTCACAAACTTACAAAGTTCTGGAAGCGAGTTTGTGACCCACATCCTAGTCATTTTATCGTGTCTTAGGTTTCTATATAAACTTGTGGTAAACAATCATTTATTTCCGTTTCAAGTTCTGTATGTGGAATTGTTAACTACTATTTTCATATATAATTGGAAACTAATCATTTATTTAAATTATTCATTGGAATTTCAAAGTGCATATGTACCTTTAGGACTAGAACAATAGTTTTGGGACTATTGTGAATTCATTCAAACACATTCTGGATTATATTATTGTGCTACTTCAAGACTGTTGGTACATCCACTTAATCAAGACTATTGGTATATCAAGACATTCATTTTTGGAATTCATTCCTAACACTCTATACACTTGGACTTATATAATATTTATGATTATTTGGGATTTATTTCACAATTCTGTTACATAGTTTGAGACAATGGAGTCATAAAACTTTAACACCCTTGCAAACCTTTTTTTCTACATTTGAAAAAAGACAATTTGAAGAAAGATTGAAGCATGAGCTAATGTTTCTGCTGAATTGATGTTACAAATAGACCTGACTTACACAGTGCATGAAAACCAGCTGTAACAAGAGTACACTGTGCTATCTCTCTTCTTTAAATTGATACAAAATTAGTCTGCCGAAAACAATCCGCTGATAAAATTATTGTTAATTTCACAAAGAGTCTCCATTACTGAACAATAGGAGGTGACATACAAGCGTAAAGCAATTTCGAGATAGTTCATTAATCAAGTCTCTGTCAGGACAGTTGGTCCTGACAGGTTCTAATCATTTGTTTTAACTATCTTCAGTAATGATTCTGGTCACAATTATGGGTTGTGAGCTCAGTCTTGGAATCTCAAAAGGAAAAATAGCTTTACTGAAACCATTTTCGTTTCTCAGCAACAGCTAATGTAAGATATTAATAACCATGTTAGAGTTTTGAAAGGCATACATGCATTGCTGAGAGAGAGAGAGAGAGAGAGAGAGAGAGAGAGAGAGAGAGAGAGAGAGAGAGAGAGAGAGAGAGAGAGAGAGAGAGAGAGAGAGAGAGAGAGAGAGATAGAGATAGAGAGAGAGAGAGAGAGAGAGAGAGAGAGAGAGAGAGAGAGAGAGAGAGAGAGAGAGAGAGAGAGAGAGAGAGAGAGAGAGCGCATCCAAACAATGATTACATGGACACCGGGAATGCCATAGAAAGGCAATGTAACCAGCATATCATAAAAAGCAGCTTATCAAAGTTAAATTTTGTTATTTCGCATTCTTCTAAAATTTTTGACATAGCATGCGAACTACAATGAGCTTTGTCTTTTCATTTAAATGAACGTAATCTTCTGTGAGGTCTGCTCTTTTGAAACAAAAGTAACAAAATAAACAAACAAACAATTATTATGTTATTTAGATACCTCAGTAGAGTCATCTTTGGAAATCTAACAGTATGAGTAAACTAATTATTACAAATTATAGATAATTGTTACATGAGGATGAGGTAGGAATTGTAATCTCTTTGTCCCACATATTGTAACCCATCCATCGCAAAAGGAACCCCAAAAATCCACACCAATTTTCTTACTCAGATTTGATTTTATTGAAGAATCCTGGTACATTTTTCGCCCAAATAAAGGATACAAAATCAGATGCAATCACACGCTAAGTGAGCTTAACACATTCGATAGTTTCGTATATTGCCGTATTAAAATATTAAACTTTAATTTTATCTTATGCACCTAGCTTTAAGCAATTAATTCAGTAGCTTAGTTTGGATACAAAATTTAAACAATGGTGGAATAAACTATTTGTATGAAATAACTCATATTCATATATATATATATATATATATATATATATATATATATATATATATATATATATATAGGTTAATAATGATATCTTAAAAATTATCAGCATAACTGTACCGTCGCCTGAAAACTATGAATAAGATACCATTCTTGTCAATGTTGATAGATATTATGGGGGCATTATTGCTGCAACGCCGCAGTACAGCATCATTATGCTCCCGAAGACCAAATAAAATTCTCACGCCGAACCTTGTTCTTGTTGTTCTTCGCTTTAACGCCATTTATCAGCACACGATAGGCTATACATGGCGGCCAGTATTAATAGTGGAAGAAGAAACCGGGAAATCCGCGGAAGGAACCACCGACCCACGAGAAGCTACTGGCAAGCTTTCTCACATTCGCCGAATCTTAGACTCGAACCCACGCAGACAGAGGTGAGATGGCAGTGATCCGTAAAGGAGAGCGCTTTAGACCACTCAGCCACTCGGGGCCCCTTTAACGCCAAACCATATTGGTCAGTTGAACGTAAAGAAACATTGGTTTCAATGACAAGCTAGACTTATTTGAATAAACGAGTAATGACCAAGGGGTAGTGAATATAAGTCTAACAGATAAAATAAATCCAAGAAGAGTCTTTAAGCTTGAATGAAAAAAGAATTATGATTAATACGCGCGTGTAAAAAATCCAAATATTGAACAAATTAGCAATCCGCGTGAATCTAATAATGCAATATAAATATACCGAATCTTATATATTTTTGGGAAGCTAGAAAAATAAAATACCAGAAACTGTGCTTTTTTGTTACTTTTAGGACTACTGTGGTCTATGTAAGTATATACATGTATTAACTAATTTTATCTTAAGCGTGGTATATCTCGATTGGTAACGTGGGTAGACCTGCAATCTAAAGATTAGATTCAACCGCTCCTCAGCGTGGATTTGTACGCGAAAAATTACAAATAATTCCTGAGGAAACGCAATTACCACTGAGTACACTGTTATAAACGTGCAGCTCCTCGACGTCGATTGTTCGACCAGTCCTGAATTTAGCAATAACTTTCCAACTGCAATTCCAGCAAAAGAAATTGCATTGGCTCAACTACGCATTTATAATAGCTGGCCAAATATCAGGTCGAAACCATTCGGTGGATTACCAGCAAATAATTCACTAGTATTTGCGAATAAAAATAAACCGGATGGAACACCTGATTGGCAAGTTGTTGGAATTTCAACGGGCAGTTATCATAATGGTTCTTAATCGTAAGGAAATATACTCAGTTAGAGATTTTGGTTTAGCGTTGTTGACTATTTTTTCAGCTTCTGCAGTAACCTTTTTTTTTTGTTAATGATTCGAGCAACATTTTGTAGGGTTCAGCCTGTCTGTTGCTACCTTACACTGTACAAGGACAAAGGTGAACGATTCACAGTAACTTCATACAAAAAAATGTATGGGTTTTACACAAAAAATTAAAAAATGATGTAATATACTCATGACGTAAAATGTATTCACTCAAATAGTGAAAAATGAGGTACTTCACTCAAATAGTAAAATGATGAAAACAAAGTGATAGATATAAAAAAATATCTTTACACTCTCAAAGCACTTGGTATAACAATCCCCAAAATTCGCCCACGGCTACAAGATTACATGCATGGAGTAACATAAAACACTCCGTCACTAGCATACGTAGCAACCAGTCACACTGGTTAATCAAACAATTAGCATTATAGGTAGTCACCGTACATCATTCAATTTCTTGGTCAACCAGGCAGTCAACGCCCACCAATTCAGAGAGCAACGCCCGATCACCTGCTACTCGATCAGCAACATTGTTCACTCAGCTCTACGGCCGCTATGGTTCAGCTTTACAGCTGCTATGGTCAATTTCTAAAGGTTAGCTCTACAGCTGGTACCACGTCGACTACGATCAGCTGAAAACACATCCAACACTGTGTACTAAGCATGACACGGGCATATACAATAAAATGTTGTTGTTGTTGTTGTTGTTGTGGGGTTTAACGCCATTTTTCAGCACAGGAAAGGCTATACATGGCGGCCAGTATTAATGGTGGAGGAAGAAACCGGGAAATCACCGGAAAGAACCACCGACCCACGAGAAGCTACTGGCAAGCTCTCTCACATATCCACATTCGCCGAATCTTAGACTCGAACCCACGCAGACAGAGGTGAGATGGCAGTGATCCGTAACGGACAGCGCTTTAGACCACTCGGCCACTCAGGGCCCCTCAATAAAATGTAATGACGTTTATATGGTAAGCTATACAAATTACATTATCGGCACAACATTACCAAGCAACAGGTTCAGAAGTGAACCTATCCGTGTCCGATAAGAATCCCACGGAACTAAACGTTTCCTAATAAAATACAACTTTACATTGCTAATATAAATCTCTTGCTAAGTCAAAAACACAAATAGAAAATATTTGCATTATACCATGCAAGCTGAAGCTAGATAGAAAATATTCAAAAATCAACGTGTTAGTACAATAACTATAACTTACACTATACATAAAAAATAATAATGTACACAAGAAATTAATGAATAACTTACATAATTCTACAGCCGAAGATGTGCAAGTCCCTAAGTATACTGCTTACTGACAAGATTTTCCGTAATGTGAAGTTATCGCCTTACGGTGAGGTTTTTAATTACATACGATGCAGCCGTACCTTTTCTGTGCGTTAGATGTAAATCAGTTTTGCTCATAGAGAGAAGATCACATATGCGACAGTGATGGAACGAGCTCACTATTTCGAAATTTTGCACAATATACATAAATCACTCTCGGGAATCTGTACACACACACACACACACACACACACACACACACACACACACACACACACACACACACACACACACACAAAAACGCAACCCGAGTACATGTATTTAGTAAATAGAGACATTTATACAATTCCGTGACAATGCATTTAATACAATGTGGCATAAATTGTTATAGTTTACATTATTTACGTTGGGAATTATAGGTAAATCTATTTTTATATTTTAAAATATGTATATAAATGTTAGAGCAAAGGTCATCCCAACGGGAATTATTCGGACAGGTTCTAAACTGGCCTCGGGATGAGACAATGAGACGTTTTATCAACCTTGATGTATAGAATATTTATAAATGACTTACTGCTCCAATTAGAGAACAGTGAATTTAGAATACAGACTGGATTCATATTTGTGGGAAAACAAACCCGAGTTGATGATATTCACTAACAATCAGCAAATTCTTATATAGAATAAGCGCACAGAAACAATTGGGCATTTAAGCCAAGTGTCTCAGAGTCGTACTTGTTATTTTAGGTCCGCAATATAAGAATTCCACCGATATGAAATGACATCTTAGATAGTCGTGTTTACCGGTTGCTAATTTTGCAACACATCCGGAACACCAGATTAACTCAAAACTTACGTCAATGACGCAGTAATTGAATCTTCCAAGAAAAGGAAAAATTCGTGTTAGCTTTCCGAAAAAGAGAGTGTTTAATGAAAGTAATATATTCCTAGCATTTACGTAAGTGCTTGTGGAGACATTTAGTTGTCTTCGACTGAGAGGATTTTATTTATTCAATTTAACTATTAATTGGAATGATACAGTGCTCGGACTATTCTGATCAAACAGATGTTTCGGAATTACTGTGAATTCATATAAAGAATTTTTTATGAATATATCATTGTGATTCTTCAGTATCATTTGCACATCAGCATATTAGATTGAATGTCATTCGTAAAAAATGGAACTAATTTGAACTACTTATTTATTTCGGACTTATATAATATTTATAACTATTTATGCTTTCAATGACTATACTGTAAAAGTTATTTTTAATTTTCACCTTTTATTATACGGAAATAACTTATATATGTTCAAAAGTTGTAGCCATTTTTTTCCAAAAGCAAACGGCACATATATATATGATATTCGGCGTCAAAGGACAAGAACAAAAATGAGAGTGTGGTGTGTGTTGTTGTTTTTGTCGCTTTTGACAATTGTCAGTTTCCTTTAGTGGTGGTTTAAGGACAATTTGATTAAGTCCAAGACAAGAACTGCAAAAGGCTTATTGTCTGCTAAGTTTACACATCAGCTGTTTTGCAATATTCCATTTCCGTAATGAAATTTTTGTTTCCAAGAGGAAAATTAATGTTTAAATGAGAAAAGGGTTTCATATCTGCAAAGTGCGATCTTAATGTCACGTTGATCTTCACGCTCTGTATCACAAATGGATGTTTTTATGTGTTTGTCAATTCAGCATGAGATGTATACACTTGCTTAACGTACAGACAAAATTGCAATTACTTGAAGGAACCAATGAAGTCATTGAAATAACTGTAGTCAGTTTACCAGCTTTTGATAAATGTATACCGATTCGAGGAGTTAATTAACTAACACCGGTGTTCATACCATCTTATTTATGAAAGTTAGAATAACAATTACAGGCAAATGCGATCGAATAGTCAGTTATGTTTCTTCTTTCTTGCTCTTGTATTCTCTTTTCCTCTTGTAACTGTTAATTGTCTTTGGGAATATACAACAAAAATTCCTTTGGGTTAGATTACTTTATGTTTCAAATTTGTTAAATATAGTTATAAAAGAAATCCAGCGTTTTCTTAATTATGACCAAAAATGACCTAGATGCACTTTCCTGTCTTTGCTTTTACTTCAAATAAATTTCATCCCGGATGCTGAGAGAGAGAGAGAGAGAGAGAGAGAGAGAGAGAGAGAGAGAGAGAGAGAGAGAGAGAGAGAGAGAGAGAGAGAGAGAGAGAGAGAGAGAGAGAGAGAGAGAGAGAGAGAGAGAGAGAGAGAGAGAGAGAGAGAGAGAGAGAGAGAGAGAGAGAGTGTGTGTGTGTGTGTGTGTGTGTGAGAGAGAGAGAGAGAGAGAGAGAGAGAGAGAGAGAGAGAGAGAGAGAGAGAGAGAGAGAGAGAGAGAGAGAGAGAGAGAGAGAGAGAGAGAGAGAAGTGTTTTATTTAACATATCTCAAAACAATTTCTTTTACAGTTGATTTAAATGTTATTAGTCAATTTAACGTAGTCTAAAATAGAGTTCATTAAGGCTGAGAAATCCCTGCTTCCTGGAAATTATATATATATATATCATTTCTACAATCTAGAGCCATTTTGATTAAACTATTCAAATACCATATAATTTGAACAAATAGGCTTTCTTCTATCATTCAGTCCCTTAACATGAGTCTTGTTCTGCAAGGATATATGCATAGGAAAGTGTAATAGAAGTATATCAGGCACTTTTAATTGCTTCGTGTCCTTGTTCAATGGAGCATTGATTTCTGATCACACATCGTGAATGCTTCTGTCTTTGATTCCAAATTAGCCATTGAACTCTGAGGCATAATGCCTAAATATAGTTATGAAAATCAATAATTAAAGACATCACCAAACAAAATCATATACGTTAGATAAATTCTTTTTGTGGATTGAATATAATGGAGAAGACGACATGCTTTGAAAGCAGGACATAATATAGTTTGCTTGAATTTCACGACTTGTTGATATATATATATATATATATATATATATATATATATATATATATATATATATATATATATATATATATATATATATAAATCTCGGCTCATTCAAAGCAACAAAGAAAAAAGTGAAGCCAACAAGGTTTGTAAATTTTAACAAAAGTAATTTATTTCCCTACAAAACACAGTATAATATATGAAAAACATCTTACAGTTTGTTAAGATAATCCAAAAAAATAATCCCAGAAGAATTTAAACACAAGTCCTATCAAATAAAACGTCCTAAAAAAAATCCAGGTTTGAATCCCGGCGATGTTCAAACATGGCGGACGATAACGTCAGACGAATGAAGTATTGATGTAAAACGTTCCACGTTGAATTATATAAATCACAAAAGAATATTCCGGCTTTTAGCACTCTGAATAATTTTGACTGAATGTCTGTTTCCAAAGCATTAACTTCAAATTAGCACACCGTAAAATACTTCCGATTTCTTTAAGATACTTTTACTTCTAAATCAAAATCACTAAGAACGTTAGTCAACACAATTTTAGATCACGCAATATGTCATGTGGTCACTTACTACAAGCCACAAGGTGATCACAAGGGTAATGTATGTATGACCTTGATACTGACCAATCATTTAAACTTAATGTAACCAAGTGTCAGAACGATATCAGCTAAAAGAAATGCTAATGAAATGCTTTCAAATTGTTTATAAAAAGAATGTACTTTACAAAAAAATCGACTTATGTAAAACATTGATTAGAATAAAATGCAATGAAACAAAATAAAAAGAACAATAAGTTTAAAACCAACACACAAGCATTTCAATTACATGTTCGTAACTCTCTTCTGAGAAAGAGTGCTTCCGTCGCTATTCCAGATCATGGAATTTTACATTGTAACATAATCCGTATGACGGCACCTGTTAAATAATTGTTATCTTCGATTGTTCATCATTTGTAGCTAGATTAGACGTAAAATTAAGGTATTGCGATCTAATATCTTATTCAATACCAAAAAGACAAATGATTATTCAGTTGTAATGATTACAATAAGAGTCATTTGAAAGAAGATGATGAAGTCAACCTAAAGTATATCAGAACATAAAGAAACATAAGAAATCATTAACCATTTACTGTCATAATTGGGCCTCTCAGGCTTCCAGTTTTGGAAAACCAATATGATCCCAGAATTGCTTCGCGAAGATACACTTATATTTGTACATTTGATAAGTGAAACGCTTGTAAATTATCTACATTTTTAAATGCTGAGTCAGCTATTTTGTCTTGATAAACGATGACCATATACATTTTCCCAAGACCTTTTATTTAATGATGCTTATTTTTAAAGAGACTTTAACCCTATAACTCCCACAAAGATTAATGCAAGCTAATGCAAATGAGCCTACAAATGTGTAGATTCGTTTGGATTACTTGGACTAATAGCCATATAAAAGTTTTTAAAAAATATCAAGAAGTTAAATACTCCAAGAATTGACAAACGACCATTCTTAAGGTCTTGAACAATTTAGTTTGAAAAATGTTATTCATAATTTTTCGGGTATCTTTATAATACTTGATATAAGTGAACACGTAGGTCTGAATGGAACCTCATTACTACTTAAAGAACATCGACATACTTACATATACGTAGTCCATTGTCACCTTTAAAATTGAAACCTGTTTTAACTAACCCTTTACAAATTTTTTGAAAGATCTAATTTCTAATTATATGTGTTGGTACGAGATTGTTTCGGATAAAGGAAAGCTATATACAGTATACACATTGGTAATAAAGCGTGGTATACAATTTGACACTATCGCACTTGTAAATAGGGCTTCCGCACTACGATAATAAAAATTGATATATATAACAGCTCAGTCAGACTAGAGGGTATTTTAAACCTTGAAATTAAAGTAAAATTAAGAGAGAGAGAGAGAGACAGAGAGAGAGAGAGAGAGAGAGAGAGAGAGAGAGAGAGAGAGAGAGAGAGAGAGAGAGAGAGAGAGAGAGAGAGAGAGAGAGAGAGAATTCATTTATACATTTTAAAAAAATTGAAATTTGTTTGCACATCCAAAATAAAAATATGTCTTGTATGGTCATCCTATGACAATTTATGAGTTATCAATTTCTTGTTAGCTTTTAATAGAAAAAATCTTATATTGAGATGGTTTATTATTTTGGGATACAGAAATAATATTTGAATTTTTGCATAAAAAGACAATAATATGACATGCAATGTTGAAGACATTTCTGAAGCAAAGGAATAACGTTTAAAGGACGTTAAACGTTATTCTGGACGTTTAAAGGAATGTAATCGTTCAGTGAAAAATATGACAGAGCTTTCAACAGTTGATAACCAGCTGAAAACATGCTTTTAAATAATTTATTTACCAAACTTACACATGTTGTCAAGAGATTATAGAAGAGTGAATAAAAACCAGTATCAAAGAGCACGAAAATTATTATTTGTGTTGATTATAAAACAAGAGGTGAAAAAGAAAGTACATCCCAAAACACATCACCAGGATGTAATAAAATAGTACATACGTAAAGGTGCTAAGGCGAGTGCGATTTACACAACGTCCAACAGTTGAGTAGTCACATTAAAGAAGGAAAAGAAATCAAAAGATATGACATTACAAGTATGAAGATGACCACATCTGCATCTAGACCGCTCAAGTAGCATATTGGTTAGAGAGTCCGCCTTGTCTCTCAACATTAAGGTGTTAGTGTTAGGCTTGGCTGGCCTGGTGTCCGGATAATATGACTAGACATCGTAGCGATATGACTGAAAAATTGATAAACCTCCGTTAAAAATCCAAATCAAACATATCTCTATAAGAAAAGCAGAGAAGGAAATATATTGTCTAAAACTACAAACGAATATAAAAGTTTGATGAAAAGTAGTGAGTAACGAAAGGAACACATTTTTATAAAAATGTGTAACGAAGGCCACATAAATGTTGATTCAGTCATAAAGACATATCAACGTCTCTCAGTTTTATATACAATTATGCATACTTCAACACACCACAAATTAACATTTTATTCTTTAGTAGTTTCTATCCCCGTATAACGTTAAATAATTTATAAAATTCCGTTTCAAAAATTTACCCTAGAAGCAAACATAGTCGGTTGATAAAGCAATAGTTTTTACATCACTTGGCTAAAGCTAAATCCAGTATACCTATTTCAGTGTATAGACGTAAATTTCAAGATGTAATTTTCATAGAACTTTCATTTATGAGTAACTGAAATTAAAATCCAAAATAATTGCTACTATCGTGACGATTGTTACGTAAGAAGTATATACACTGAGTCAAAATGGTTTTGTTTGTTTTTAAAGACAACAACAAAAAGCTGATAATGTTAAAGGAAAAGGACCAACGAAAAATATCAAAGAAGCTAATATTGTGTGAAAAACGCGAATGAAACAAAGTATCAATGCATTTGCAAATAGTTAGCAATATTTATTAAGTCCTTAATTTGTCACTAAATGTTTCACGTGGTTTATATGAATGGCGTGAGGTGTGAATAGTAGGATAAAACAAGACTTTTTGCCCCATTAACTATCAACATATACTGCTAATATTGACATTGCTATTTTATTAGCTATCGACAAATACTGCTAATATTGACATTGCTATTTTATTAGCTATCGACATATGCTGCTTATATTAGCATTGCTATTTTATTAGCTATCGACAAATACTGCTAATATAAGCATTGCTATTTTATTAGCTATCGACAAATACTGCTAATATTAGCATTGCTATTTTATTAGCTATCGACAAATACTGCTAATATTAGCATTGCTATTTTATTAACTATCGATAGATACTGCTAACATTATTATTGCTATCTTATTATCTATGGACAAATACTGAGAATATAGGCATTGTTATTGTTTATTTATATCAGCAATTGTTAGACCTTTTTCTTTGATTAATATTTATATTCGTTTATTTCTTATCATTTCTTAAACTTCTTTTGTTTGTTGAATTTATCAACATTTTCTAACTTTTCGGTATTTTCAATTTGTTTTTATCACAGTTTTAACTTTTTGTCTGTTATCTTTTCTCATATTTATTAGTTCCGTTTTTCATCGTTTCTGCATTGTTTCTTTCCGTAATGATGTTCGATTTCTTGTTTCTTCTTTTGAGTCACCAATTTCAACGCCTTCTTAATAACCTCTTATATCTATGTCTTGGGTAGTTGATCTTTCGGATAATTTCTTTAGTTGCGGTATTATTACTGGAAAACACATTCGTCTTAGTGAGAGCTGCATCAGACTTCAAACATTTTTAACAAAACATAATTCACCCAAACCAGTTGTCTTTCTTTAATTGCCCTATTTAATTCATTCTCATCTTGCACTAGTTGTTTTTGTGCAATTGTTTCCTCTAAATGATCTCCAGTTGTCATTTTAGAAGCTAGTCAATTTTGTCTGTATTTCTAAATTTATATAGGATAAAACCCGTTATAACTCGAATCCACTTATAATGCGATGGTAACATGGCTCCCATTTTTTAATTTAAGATGACCTATACTAAATACATGCTCTCGGAAAAGCCGATTATTCGTATCCCTAGCAGATTTTTAATCCTAGCATTGTGTTTAATGTTGCCTTAAGTTCCGAAATTTTCCAAAAAACAAACGATATATAACCAAAAAGTTAGTTTAAACTGATGACATCAAAAATTCAATGCACATTTTCTATGGGGAAGTTTTTCGAAATATTTTCTAACGGGATCCCGCTTGTATGACGATACTATTCTTTGGACGCCATGCATTTTTACCTGCATTTTGTAGTTCATCTGATATCGTTGAAGTAGGACCGTTTGGTTTGTTTGCTGAATCAACTTTATTTTCAAAAAAATATTTGCTTAATGTTTTGTACACCATACTTAGTGATCTACACGCCACCCTTGTTATCTCAATACATAACATATTAACTTACTAAGTCAGAGCCAACTTTATAAAAAGAATTTTAAGAATAGTTACTCCAATCTTTATTTCGTTTTGTTACTATTTAAAATTTACAAGTCCATTGGATGTTATAATTTACATTTTGTCTTAAATTATTAGCACAAATCTTAAGATAGATAATTTAGACAGTTTACAAAATAAACAGAAATATGATCAAATAAATTCAAACGGAATTAAATGCTTTACATTATTTTTCAAGTTGGGATAATTGCTGTCTGGATCAAATGCTCGATTAAATTTTTTAAAATATTAATTTAAAAAGGTGAAAATCTGATAAAGTAGAATATAAACCAATCAGTATGATGCATTATTTAAAATGTGTAATGTTTCCCTTGTTAACGCATATTCACCTTTAGCTATATTTGCTGTGTCAAGTATAAATTCTAGCAGTGCAATTCTAAGAGACAATAAAGTCGATAATGAGACTTAGACGGGATTTACTGTCCAAGCTCTCCCCAATGATTAAGTTAGTTATGTAGAATGTTTTAAATTGTTTGCAATGGTTTTCAGCATCATTCCCCAAGAGACATTTTAACATTCTTTACTGATTACACTGGCACTCATATATCTAGCGTTTGACAAGGTGCTCAGGTTTAGACCAAGGAGCACAAAATATTGTTAGTGTCGTATATGATTACATACCAATTTTTTTTAAAAAAAATTATATTTCTTGCCAATTGCAAAATCCTGCGGTTTGTATCACTAAGGCGCTTTTCTTAATATATTCAAGTAGGTATTATCTGTTTTATTTTGCTACTTTTTAATGTACATTTGCATTGTGTTCTTCGTAGTTATCCATTTTTTGTTTTAACGTTTTGAGATTTTTTAAATACAATGTTTGCATTAGCTTTGTTTCTGATAAAACTACTTTATGCAATCTGTTTCTTCACATACACAACATGTGTTGAAATTTACTGCTTTAATTAATTAATCTTCGCATCATTCAAAGATTGTGCTTTGTGGACATCTATCTTCTCCTGCATCATCAAGATGCAATCTAGCCTTCTAAATTTCGAAGATAAACGGAAATGAATGGAGAGCAAGCAAAATAAAATAAATGAAGACGCCACGACCGACAATCATGCTGGAAGCAATGTGTAACATAGCTGCAATAACCAGAGAATGTAGCAACACTATAGCAACAGAACGTTTACAGAAGCCAAAACCCCAACAAAAATCAAGAAAGCATGCGGACAAAAATTATATAAATTCCCATGACTAAAATAAAATAATTATTTTTATAGTTGGTGTGGTATAATTAGTTAGGTGCTGTACTTGGTTCGTTTGGTCACAAAGTAAAGTTGTTTCTTCACACCCAGCCGTAAAAGCTGTTCAGTTTCAGATATTAAAAATGCACAAGCAGTCAAACGATGCTCTGCACAAGAGAAAAAGGCGGATTTTCAAAACCAGTACCAAAATACTTTGACATGCCTGGATGATAAACAACATTACATTTGCTTACTAAAAATGTCAGCTAAAATACCCCAAACAAAACAAAAGGACACAAGGTGAACTAAAATAATAATTAAATGATCAATGCTGCTTGTCTTAAGGCATTAAGCTGTGTGTCCTGCAGCCTGCAGCGTGCGTTTGGAAAAGTAAATGAAGTTTATAACAATAGGCCTGTCATCAAACATTCATCTTGAAATTTTCAAACGGATTATTTCAATTTTCACATAGATAATTCACACGTGACGAACTCACAGATCACGCGACACTATAAAAATAGATTTTCTACCCCCCCAACAGGAGTTTTTTTAAAAACCATTTCCGGTTGTCAAATTAGTACTTCTGCACTAAATGGATACACATGTGAAGTAGGTGCAAATCTTTATTGCAGTTTCGTTTGGAATGCAAGCCAAAGAATGTTGTGAAAAATACAAGAGAATAGAATGTTCCGTAAAAGAGAAACCGAACATGTTACAAATATACGTAATTACTTGGCGACGTGAGTCCTTAACATTATACGTGTGTTTCTATGACAGTCAAAGCAGTCTAATTTCAACATATTATTGGGAGAAAAAGTCCCATGTGTCCTTCCATTATACAATCGAAGCAGTCTATTTTCTATATATAAACAGGAGAATAAGTCCCATGTGTCCTTCTATTATACAATCGAAGCAGTCTATTTTCTATATATAAATAGCAGAATAAATCCCATGTGTCCTTCCATTATACAATCGACGCAGCTATTTTCTATATATAAATAGGAGAATAAGTCCCATGTGTCCTTCCATTATACAATCGAAGCAGTCTATTTTCTATATATAAATAGGAGAATAATTCTCATGTGCCCTACCATTATACAATCGAAGCAGTCTATTTTCTATATATAAACAGGAGAATAAGTCCCATGTGCCCTTCCATTATACAATCGAAGCAATCTATTTTCTATATATAAACAGGAGAATAAGTCCCATGTGTCCTTCCATTATACAATCGAAGCAGTCTATTTTCTATATATAAACAGGAGAATAAGTCCCATGTGCCCTTCCATTATACAATCGAAGCAATCTATTTTCTATATATAAACAGGAGAATAAGTCCCATGTGCCCTTCCATTATACAATCGAAGCAGTCTATTTTCTATATATAAACAGGTGAATAAGTCCCATGTATCCAACCATTATACAATCCAAGCAGTCTATTTTCTATATATAAACAGGAGAATAAGTCCCATGTGTCCTTCCATTATACAATCGAAGCAGTCTATTTTCTATATATAAACAGGAGAATAAGTCCCATGTGTCCCTCCATTATACAATCGAAGCAGTCTATTTTCTATATATAAACAGGAGAATAAGTCCCATGTGTCCCTCCATTATACAATCGAAGCAGTCTATTTTCTATATATAAATAGGAGAATACGTCCCATGTATCCAATCATTATACAATCGAAGCAGTCTATTTTCTATATATAAACAGGAGAATAAGTTCCATGTGCCCTTCCATTATACAATCCAAGCAGTCTATTTTTTATATATAAATAGAAGAATAAGTCCTATGTGTTCCTCCATTATACAATCGAAGCAGTCTATTTTCTATATATAAATAGGAGAATAAGCCCCATGTGTCCTTCCATTATACAATCGAAGCAGTCTATTTTCTATATATAAACAGGAGAATAAGTCCCATGTTTCCCTCCATTATACAATCGAAGCAATCTATTTTCTATATATAAATAGGAGAATAAGTCCCATGTATCCAACCAGTATACAATCGAAGAAGTCTATTTTCTAAATATAAACAGGAGAATAAGTCCCATTTGTCCTTCCATTATACAATCGAAGCAGTCTATTTTCTAAATATAAACAGGAGAATAAGTCCCATGTGTCCTTCCATTATACAATCGAAAAAGTCTATTTTCTATATATAAATAGGAGAATAAGTCCCATGTGACCTTCCATTATACAATCGAAGCAATCTATTTTCTATATATAAACAGGAGAATAAGTCCCATGTGCCCTTCCATTATACAATCGAAGCAGTCTATTTTCTATATATAAACATGTGAATAAGTCCCTTGTATCCAACCATTATACAATCGAAGCAGTCTATTTTCTATATATAAACAGGAGAATAAGTTCCATGTGTCCCTCCATTATACAATCGAAGCAGTCTATTTTCTATATATAAATAGGAGAATAAGTCCCATGTATCCAACCATTATACAATCGAAGCAGTCTATTTTCTATATATATATAAACAGGAGAAAAAGTCCCATGTGTCCTTCCATTATACAATCGAAGCAGTCTATTTTCTATATATAAACAGGAGAATAAGTCCCATGTGTCCTCCCATTATACAATCGAAGCAGTCTATTTTCTATATATAAATAGGAGAATAAGTCCCATGTATCCAACCATTATACAATCGAAGCAGTCTATTTTCTATATATAAACAGGAGAATAAGTCCCATGTGTCCTTCCATTATACAATCGAAGCAGTCTATTTTCTATATATAAACAGGAGAATAAGTCCCATATGCCCTTCCATTATACAATCCAAGCAGTCTGTTTTTTATATATGTATAGGAGAATAAGTCTTATGTGTCCCTCCATTATACAATCGAAGCAGTCTATTTTCTATATATAAACAGGAGAATAAGTCCCATGTGCCCTTCTATTATACAATCTAAGCAGTCTATTTTCTATATATAAACAGGAGAATAAGTCCCATGTGTCCCTCCATTATACAATCGAAGCAGTCTATTTTCTATATATAAACAGGAGAATAAGTCCCATGTGTCCCTCCATTATACAATCGAAGCAGTCTATTTTCTATATATAAATAGGAGAATAAGTCCCATGCATCCAACCATTATACAATCGAAGCAGTCTATTTTCTATATATAAACAGGAGAATAAGTCCCATATGCCCTTCCATTATACAATCCAAGCAGTCTGTTTTTTTATATATGTATAGGAGAATAAGTCTTATGTGTCCCTCCATTATACAATCGAAGCAGTCTATTTTCTATATATAAATAGGAGAATAAGTCCCATGTGCCCTTCCATTATACAATCTAAGCAGTCTATTTTCTATATATAAACAGGAGAATAAGTCCCATGTGTCCTTCCATTATACAATCGAAGCAGTCTATTTTCTATATATAAACAGGAGAATAAGTCTTATGTGTCCCTCCATTATACAATCAAAGCAGTCTATTTTCTATATATAAATAGGAGAATAAGTCCCATGTATCCAACCATTATACAATCGAAGCAGTCTATTTTCTATATATAAACAGGAGAAAAAGTCCCTTGTATCCAAGCATTATAAAATCGAAGCAGTCTATTTTCTATATATAAACAGGAGAATAAGTCCCATGTGCCCTTCCATTATACAATCCAAGAAGTCTATTTTTTATATATATATATATAGGAGAATAAATCTTATGTGTCCCTCCATTACACAATCGAGGCAGTCTATTTTCTATATATAAACAGGAAAATAAGTCCCATGTGCCCTTCCATTATACAATCCAAGCAGTCTATTTTTTATATATAGATAGGAGAAAAAGTCTTATGTGTCCCTCCATTATACAATCGAAGCAGTCTATTTTCTATATATAAATAGGAGAATAAGTCCCAAGTGCCCTTCCATTATACAATCGAAGCAGTCTATTTTCTATATATAAATGGGAGAATAAGTCTTATGTGTCCCTCCATTATACAATCAAAGCAGTCTATTTTCTATATATAAACAGGAGAATAAGTTCCAAGTGCCCCTCCATTATAAGCACCGTTTATATATTAATGGGAGAATAAGTCCCATATGCCCTATGTGCCTCTCAATTATTCAGTCTAAGCAGTATATTTTCTACATATAAATTGGACCTGAAGGATAACGACAAAGAAAAGAACCTTTTTCAAAATGTATGATTATTTGGAAATGAACCAAACAATAAAAATTTTTGAATTGCGTAGAAGGCATAACATCGGCTTGATTTGTTTCTGCTGGAATATCTACATTCCTTTTGAATTTTAGATGGGTTTGGCTCAAGATTGTTAGGAATCGTCGCAAAAGCCCTCAAATAAATTAGAAACGTAACAGAAAGCAGGTATACTCTTAGTTGTGAGGAAGTTTTATTTCGTTCTTGAATAAATTTAATTTTTGCATTGTGCGCTAAAGACTTGTATTGTCATTTGTTAATCAATTAGTTCTAGTTCAGATATATGTTGTTGCTTGCATTGGCATTTCTAACGTGCTCAATCAGTTAGTTCTAATCAATATATTGGATCAGAGATATTATATTGATTGGCGTGTCTTATAATTTTTTCTAAATTCTGACTCGTATCGCTTATTGCAGCAGCAGAAAACAATATTAATATGCTGACGATTGTAGCAAGGAAATGTCAGAGAATCTATAAGGTAGAGCTAAATTATGAAATTCTAAGTTCGTTTGAGTGTGTTACATCTCTGACTTGAGGGTTTTACAATATTTGGAATACAAATCTGGCTGTTAAGAGAAAACAGGTTGCAATTCTCAGCTCAATCTTACAACATTACATGACGTAATTTGCAAGTTTATTTCCCAAATTATAAACCAAAGCTACCAGAGTTGCGACAATAACTTGCGTGGAGCATCGTAATGACAGATTTCTCGTCAAGCACCGAACCTTACTGCAAATTTCACTTAATTCTCTCTTTTTAATTAAAAGAAAGACGATCCTATACACGTCAGATTCACATGTTGTGTAATTTGGATTTCCAGAAGACAGCAACGGAAACATTATTAAGCATCTCCAGGAATCCTTTCGATTATATTGCCTTTTTTGTATCCCCTTTCGTGCCACTGTCATCATTTTTAGAAAATTTTAGAAAGTATAAAGCTAACATTTTAGTTTAGAACAACCTTTTCACAGTTACTCAATGAAGACAACACCTTCTTGCCACCATTCCTGTTTTCAAATGGTGCTGCTGTGACTTCCGACATGCAGAATATCCATCAGGTATATCTGCTTCCTAGTCTTAAGAGTTCCTAAAATACCGAAACTGAATCACGAAGTCTGTTGTTTTTCGATTTCCTGGGACAGTTTCACGGAACGTAATTGACACCAGAATCATTGCTGAAGACAATTATTTCAAATAATAGGACCTGTCAAGGCCAACTGCGAAAACTAAAACTTGGATACGAATTACTGGTCTAATTAATTGTTCCGGAATAACACATCACACTATGTTATGCCCAGCAGTTTGGTAATGCTCCATGTGTGTGAAAGTCATACTAATTCCGTTAGCAAATTGTTTTCATTTAATTAATTTTTTATCAGTTCAAAGCGGACGACAGGGCTGTGTGTGTGTGTGTGTGTGTGTGTGTGTAAGTTATAAATCACGTGGCAAATAACAGTCTCTTCAAGAGCACTCGACCGCTCGGGTGGCCTAAGTGGTTGGAGCGTCCACCTTGGATTTGGGGTCGCGGGGTCGAACCCAGACTGAGTCAAACCAAAGACTTATGAAAATGGTAATTACAGCTGTCACACTTTAAGAGGTTAGAGCTATGACTAGTCGGTCTGGTTTCAGGATAATGTGACTTGGTTTGACATGATGCTACATGTCTGTGGCAAGATGCCTCATTACTGGATATCCCTACAAACTGCCACACTGCAGATATCAAAGCGATATGACAAGTTTTTCACAGCAACCTTAAAAATAAAAATTACACACATAAACACATACTCCTAGTTTAGCTACTTGATATAATTTTTCCTTAAACATTGATCAAAATAAAATACAAACCTATTCCTCGAGGTCACTTGGATAGCCCCCCCCCCAAAAAAAACAACAAAATTAGACAGACATTCCTTAAAGGACTTTGGATGATATTAAAATACAGGCCTATACTTTAAGGTAATTGGATGGGATTAAAATTAGTTCCTTGGATGGGATCAAACTTCGGCGTTCGTTCCATGGAAAGACAGCAAGTTTAATACAATTTCATTTTGAGTAAACCAATATGCAAATCGGTACCGACTTCCGGTGACCAAAGTAGCTGCACTGAAGTAGAGTAGATAGAAAAGCCACTTTCAACCTTGTTGATCTCGTTCACCAATTTAGATAACGACCGAAATATCTGCTTTGAGAAATATCTCTCTATATATTACGTTGTAAGAACTTAAAATATCACGAGAGAGACTTTTGATAAAAGTGCTAAAATTAAACATTTAAAAAAGCCTCTTGATTAGATTTCTAATATTAGTTCTGGTATCGAGGTTCCCTTGTCTACCTAAAATATCTGCATCGTTCTTATTATTCACGTTAATTCAGCTTAAAAGACCATTACAAGAACATCTTATATTGGCAATATTTATGACTGCAACTAAAGTACACCGTTTCTTAAACGTGAATCAGTTAACACAAAAATAACTAATTGTCTCAGCTAACTTTCGGTACTCTTCTTGCCCACTATATCAATCCGTAGAATCTCTTAATGAAGCCTAAAGCGGTCCCTGGAAGCCAACAATTTAAATGTGATATATATCTTAATTATATTATCATTTCAGTTTTTTTTTTAAAAGAAATGCGACTATCGAGAAAACGAACAAGATTGATAGTTTTATGTGTTGGCTGATTTAAGGAGTGTTTCCATACCATAATCCTAAATCAAACTAATAGAGAAGCCAAATTTTAGGAGACCGCCTATAGTCCCAGTCTGTGCAATGAACTCGGTAAGACCATCAATATGGCGTAGACGAGAAAATAAAAAATGAAAACGAAAACTGTGACCATTTTAATTAAAGATTAATGATGCTGAAATAGTTCTTACATTGTGTGAGAAAACTTTTTATCCGCTATGTATCCTGAATATGCGAAAGAACTTGCTGGAAACAAACATAATGAAACTGGATATAGGAGGAGCGAGTTAGATCCAAAATTTGATCTCAAGACTCGTTATTAAAGAAGGTAATATAATACACGTACCGCTATGAAAACAAAAGAAACAGAAAAGCAGGACACATATGCTTTCAACAAATTTGCTGCGATGTAGCGGATAAAAATGAATATATATATATATATATATATATATATATATATATATATATATATATATATATATATATATATATATATATATATATATATTCAGGGACGTAAAAACCTGGAAACTCTTTTAAATTCGCTATATCGTGGCAAGCCATGAACATCTGCGACACTCTATTATGAAGTAAGTCATCAAGAATACAAGGCAACAATCTCATATACATCAATGAAAAAGTTTTTCATCGAGCAATAACTCTTTGGAGGAGAAGCTTTGATTGGCTAATTCAAATAGCACAAAAGTCATGTTGAGGACACATTGTAGAAAATTTTACTCGTATTCGCAGTGGTTGGTAAAGAATAGCAGCGAGAGCTGGGATGGGGCAGACGGAAAAAATTACGTGCCAATTTTTTTGGAACCCCTTCATCAAGGCCCGTTTTGCAAAGTGAGGGCTAAAAATGTTGTTTTAGCCTAGTGGTGTTGATTCATTAAACTATCCAAAGGCCAACCTAGGCTTGCTTGGGGGGAGGGAAGTCAACAGACAAATTTATCTGACCTACAAAATATAAGAAAAGGATGTTAACGTGATCAGGCTTAATGACGTTGGACATCTTTTTAATATCGGGTACTTGTTATAGTTTTTATTGCAATTGCAGGCTCTCTAAGTGCGAACTTTTAGAGATTCAGAGAATTTTTTTGTTTTTCATTTGTCTTTTTCCATTGTGCGTGGTTAGTCGCGAAACGTAAGTTTAGAGATTTAGAGGGCTGTTCAGGCTGAATTTTATTTTCGTAAATTTATAGTCAAGAACCTTTCCCCAAGTGATTCACGGACGCACTTTGGGGTTCAGGTAGGGGCCAGGCGATTTGTACCTGATTTAGTTTCTTTCACAAGTTTAAAATTATTCATTTCAGTATATCTCGTTTTCTGTTTTCGATGCTTCGCAAATGCTGACGTCAATCGCGATTATTTTTTACTCAACCTGTCGATAGTTTTTCTGTCACTCTACCACTTCGGCCACCGTCTCACTTAAGAATATACGATAAAATAATTTATCTGAGCATCCACTTACTGAACAGGCAGCCACACATTAATCATACCCTTATTTCAATCGTATAATTTTTTTCTCAAATGGCTATATTTAATCTAACAGGTATATTTCTCCAGCGAATGTACAATAATCAAATTTTACCTGTAAATTCCAGCATATTAGCGCATTGAATAACGTGACCTAAGTTGGAGTCCTAGCGTCTCATCAATAGTGCGTAGGTATTTTTTATCGTAGCCACGTGACCGAGGCAACATCTAAACTGGCAGTATAAGTGATATCCAGGTAATTTGTTTGCAACAAGATGACCGAGATGGATTTCCGGATTTACAACAGAAGACTTTTGATGGTGACACAAATACAATGTTTATTGATGTATGACTTGAATGAGAAAGAATTATATTTAATACCTGCGTTTATAAGATCAAAATATTGGAAGAACTGACATAATACGAACGAACCTAAAAATGCAGAAAATGTAAATATAAATAAATGGCCTTACACAAAGGTGAACGATTCACATTCATGTCATACGATGAAAAGAATGACGTGTTTTACTCAATAGTAAAAATGTATTCACTCAAATAGTGAAAACTAACGTATTTTATTCAAATAGTAAAATGATGAATTGATCGGATAGGTATCATACAAAAATATTTTTTCACTTCCCATTTATTTATTTTCTTATTCTTGAGTTTGTAAGTCCAATTCCACGTTTGGAATTCACAAAATGTTCTCTGACATGTTGAATCACGCAATTTAGCGAGTTTGTTTTCATCGGAGCAAGAGCAGCTATGTCTGGTTCATTCAAAGTAAAATATAACAAACAACAATGAATTACTCAAAAACTGTTTTACGGCGGCGTCTTTTGTTGCGCGTATAACCCAATTGCTCGATGATGTATCAAAATCTTGTGATAAGTTTGGTCATGGTGGTCTTCGAAGCACAAACTATAATTTCTTTAACATGATTTCAGTTAGGAACATAACAGCTTATTCGGCGGCATTTATTGGACTTGGCGAGTGTCATCGTTATTGCGAGCAATTTAGACATTCAACACACAGAATGACACGAGTTGCAATAAACAGGATACTGCTAAATATCGATCTTGATTTGCCGAGATTGAATCATTCGAGTTTTCATAGAGTATTCATCCTGTAATACCAATTTTGTTTGGTAGGCACTTTAATAAACCAGAGACCAGTATCAATCTCAACGATTTTTGCGGAAAAGTTCAGTGTGTTTGGACCCCAAAAGTGTTACTACGATGTTATGATACGAATTTGGTTACCAAACGATGACAAAGATATTCATAGTAAAACTTATTGGCAAATTCATTTCAGCGACATCACGTCGTTTTGCTAAGTTAATCATGGATCCTGCAGAATTAGATTTTGTTATCAAGGATACAGCGGCGCAAGTGTACTGGTATCACGGAGAAATGCAACAAAACACGATGAAACAATTTTTGGCACGGTCATCAGCTCCTGCGATCGCAATTCTCTTCTCATGTTACCGACTATTAGGGGCCTATATCAAAGGTTGAAAACAAATCTCGAATTCCGACTGTGTTCATGTTGCTGATATCATTGTGGTCATCAGCGACGTTGTGTAAGCGATTATTTATAGTGTGTATATTTCTGCGGTCATTTTTATCTATACGGGGGATTTTAAATGGACAGCTGGTAACGTTGGATATGGTGTGATTGCTTTCTTGTGATAGTGAGAATAAATATCGCTAATTACGCAAAATTCATTGTCAGATATTGCACCATCGTTTAACCCAGAAGACAGTACCTATGATATATTTATATGCGCATATGTAGCAGCGTACGTTATTTCTGTATGCTCGTGCATTTGTTGCTGGCTCAAATAGATATTTTTCCCGATAAGATTCAGTATACTAGCAACACTGACAACAGCAGAGATACCAACCACGGGAGGTATCATGTGCGCCGCTGATAATATGCCGATTAACGTCGATACTACAAGCGACCAGCGAGGAAACCAACTGTACAACATTGTCAATGATGATAATTCGTCTGCGAAATTTGTTTTTTTATTTTATCATGTGCACGTCTATGATTTCTTCCAGTGATGCCTTCCACGCACATTCTTCAGCATACCGAAATGATTGTGAGGGATTCATTACGTGTTATACTACTGTTAAACGCCAGGGGTCCTTGCTTGATCGAGCGGTGTCAAACACCTGACGCGATTCCCGCTAGAAGTCATAAGTTTACACCAAATTTCTAAAGACTTCTATACAACTTCAGTTGTAAGTTAGAAAGCCCGACGTATCCATTCTATGCATACATTTTACTTTAATCAGTGCAAGACCACATGATTCACAACTTTCCAAATATCAATCAACCGCACATATGCATAGTTTCTCTTCATCAACTTTCCGATCCATTCAGCAGTTCACACTGAAACTCTAGAACTATCCCCTAACACAGGGAGCTATTTTAACTACGCCACCATAATCTATGGTTTCAAGACGCATTACGCCAGTACAACTTCATCACATTTGCCATCATGGCGGCATAGTCGGCATCTGGCAAGCCCCATTTCAATTTATTCATTTGTGTCATTAACCGGATTCCTACCGTAAATACTGCCACTGCAGTCACAACACCAATGTATACCACTAGCTGTTAGTAAGTACTAGATTATTCTAGGGACAGTCATGTAGTTTGGGCCTTAATTCGCTACTCATTGACCATGGCATGATGGAAACTCACTAACATATTCTCAGTTTGCTGCTAGTAATTGGCTACATATTTCGGGCTAAGGAATATGGCCTATTGCACCAAATTCCAATGATCAAACAAGTAATCACACAAAACTAAGAATTGCTTAAACAGGGTGCTCTAACGAAATGCGCATATCCTACATTTTATTACTTTACCATTGTTTTCAAAAAGATCAATCGTCCCTGAGTGTTACAAACGTCACACTTCTGTGGTCCAATCAAAATTGATTACTCCCCCCCCAATCAACCACCAACATGATTAGGACAAAACTGAATCAATGGGCTTGTTCCTAATAGTCCGTTACTTAATATCCGAACCCAAACTTTATTTTTGAATCACTAATTGTTTATAAGTAAACCAAATGTCAACAAAGAACACAAATTAACTAAACTGAATCCAACATGAAAATGTTCCAACAAGTTATTCGGGTCCAAATTCTTTCATAATAATCTTCGGAAATCGCTGCTGGAACTACTTTTCTACAATCGGTCTCTAACAACAAGAAAACACATGTAACACAGAACCATTCCTTTTTACCCGAAAAACTCAGGTTTGGAGTTTGCGTTTCCATCTGCAATAACACGTCTCCAAATCAACCATAATGCTTCGTGCACACTATAGTTTTCGACTCAGTCTCGGTTAACCCATCCTATCTTCTTACAACTAACTCACTACTAATGGACCCATAATACAGCCACCGAACCGAACATAAACGTTTGGAGCATCATCACTTAAATGATTCACCTATACTCTGGTGTGCAATACCATTACTTCACGGTGCTAATTAATTTAATTTTTCTATGAATTGTCCTTCAGAACTTCCCAACTGGAGACGATTCCATCTAAGCAAACAATTTAGACTATGCACGATGGAAGCCATATTGGTTCATTATGAATGTCAAGATCTAAGCGAACAATTTGTAAAATACACTGTACGAAGCAATTTTCAACTGGAAAGTCGCTAGCAGGTCAACGACACTACAACACAGAAACCTTCCTATTTAACACCGAGGTTAGAGAATGCGTTCTTCAGAGAAAAAGCACGTCTCTTACAAACATAAAAAAAGTCAACCATGACTTCAACGTCCAACTGACGCGATAATACAAATGTCGTTCACAGACCAATGCTAGACTTGACTCTGCCTCATTCAACATTTCACTGCAAGTTTTAACTTTACAATGACAGAACAAAAAATATTACTAATATCCAAACAAACAAACATAACACCACCAGCTTTCCTTCTCCTTTTTGGTCTGTTTTACTTACAGTACAAACAAAGCAACTATATCTAAATTACCAAACTTTCCATTTAAGCAGTAAAAACTTCTAAACATTGTTCTTGTCTAACATTGCAAACGATCAAACCATATATATTATTCATAAGAACATAAAAATAGACTGTTTTGACATAATTAATTTCATAGAATCAACTATATTTACACAGCCATTGGGAATAGATTAACTGGATGTTAACTGTGCGGCTTTTGTAATTCGACCCGTTTGACACGATTTGTCCTACGTCGAACCAAAATTAATGATCACGGAGAACGATTATTGCCCACCCATCACATTTGCTTTTAATCAGCGGTCAGTGCTCTAAGCATAAGAAATAACTGAACTCTATTTGAAATAACGACCGTAACTTAATACACAGCAGAGAAACTAAACTTTTGTATGTTTCTCGAATTAGATCAGTGTTTTTCGTTTTCCTATTAGTAACGTACCTAACAAATATATGCAATGAACCGAGAGTGCATGTATTTTCATGCATTATCGTCCTCGCAGGGAGTAGATGTCTCAAAGAACTGTACATCACTATATCCATTATTTTTCTCTTCCTATCAATCTCAATTCTAATAATGTTTCCAATCAAGTGCAAATAAATATTGAAACTACGTTTGTGTTATTGCTTTTATTATTATTACCAAATCTGTAATGGGGTTTGAATGAAAGTCAAAATAGCGCCCATGAACATTACACAGTAGATCCGGGGTGGGGTGGGGTGGGGTGGGGTGGGATGGGATGTTCTGTCAAATAAGGTTTGTTTATCAATGGTCGCAATTCACAAGTTCGCAGACTAATGTATGAAGTTTTTAGCTTGCTGGGAGCAAAGCCGGTCTGTCAAAACCGAATATATGAAATTTTAATAAGTGAAAATAGAGCGAGATGAACGATTATCTTGGTCAAATCCATGTCAATCTAATATATGCTCTTTTAATGGAGAGGGGATCATTGTCAAACATAAGTTCTTTATTAGCGGTTCTACTTTTATTCTTTAAGAATTCTACAGCCAAATTTATAAACCTGGCATGCAAAATATCTCATGACCCATATTTACGATCAATTCAGTTCATTCTAGCTCAGATGTTTGGGCAAATATCAATCATCTCAGCCATTTGTATTTTCCACGTGTCTAACAAAGTGTCACACGCCGCTTATCAATTACGCTCTTGCCTTTTATGCGCCTTCTGTAGGCACTCTTTCTATCTCATCATTATATCAAATCCGGGATAAAGTATTGCAAAGATAAAGCATTCCAACCTACCGAACATGTGCACTTAAATGAACATATTCCCAAGGACAAATAAACAAATATACTCTCTCAGACTTAGTAAGGCGAAACCAAAATAACACTTATGAAAGGCGCTCTATCATTAATCATATTAAGTTCTTTATGTATTTTTTTAAATTTTTATAGGATCCGTCTTTCTTTCCAAACTGCGAAGGGATAGTCTGTATTAAACATAATAAAACCAAATCACTTACAACATTATGACAGAACTATTCAAAGATCCCACCGCTGCGAACAAATTTTTTTGTTACAAGCCAAGGGTCTTTGCTTTATCGAGCGGTCCAAAACGACGTGCCGTACATACAGGCAAAACTTTATGAGGCGACTCTGATGACATAGACACGGCGTTAAGTACACTAAGTACTTCAGGACCACATATTTGTGGATCAATTATCTGTGTTGGTAATGTTGAATACCAGATTGGTAAGTCACTATATCGTAAAAACTCTCGGTGGTGATAGTTTATAAGAATCAAAATAAAAAAACTCCATGTTAATCAACCGCGCACGTAACCCAATGAGGACTAGGTTGGAAACTTCCATCAAGATGAATGATACCTGTTTAAACACGATTTGGTTTTACCGGTAACTGATCACGCACGGAAACACCCCTGAAGTTTTTCATCTTTAATCACCGAGCAGAATCAAGCAAAATTAGAAATGGACACGGAGAGTTTTGGCGAAACGTTCCCCGGCAGCCTTCAACCATGACCATACCGCGTTCCTGGTAATCATAGACCGCGTTACTTTTTTGTTTATATCGTGTCCTGTTGCACTTCACAATGCCATAAGCTGCTGATTTCAGTTTTTTTTTTGCCACATAATTCTTTTTCGATGCATATTGAAGATTTTTTAAAATCTGAACGGTTGTCAAAGTAACACTGACATGATGATATGACATTATGACGTCATGAATGATCTAATTACTTGTTCGAAAAACACTTACATGTTTTGTACAGGGGTATTAATAACTCTCATTCTCCACCATCACCTTCAAGCAACATTATTTTGTCTGACAATACAACAGCAATTTCTCTGTAACCATGATGGTACATCATTGAAACTTTTTCGCCCGTGAAAATCAACGCCAGATTGTCTGAACAAATCCAGCTGTTTCAGTGATAAATAATAGATTGGATAGAAACTGCAAAGCAGAATCAACATTCTGATCACGCCCCATAAATCTCATCAAGCTATGATACACCATGGCCACGTTGTTTTGCTGATGTTCATTTATCCTCAGTGAAATGGTAGAAACATCATCGGGCTTCTGTCTTGATCTTCAAATCTTGCGTTACATTGAAACGCAAGGGATATATCTAATGGTGCTGAAATTCCCTGTTGATAAGCTGTCTGTCACTTTCGGTCACTCCTTCAGATGGTTCATCATACGAATCTGGTTTAGGAGAGAGATGCTGCTGCTCGTGTGTCTCTAATGCAGATTTTCTGGTTTTCTGCTTCGTTTTAGACGCATTTTGTTGCTCTTCATTTTTGAATGTTACGCTTTATTTCTTTTGTGAGTACCCCTCCAACTGATTAGCTAGTTCAATATGCTCATCTACATTCTGGTTAAAATTTTAAAAATCTACATCGACAGATTTAATCTGCTTAACACCGAAAAAAAAAAAACGCGATACACGTATCTACTCCAATCACCGCGAGCTACATTTGTAACATATTCAGGTTTCAAATAATTTTAATTTTCCTGGCACCCGAACGCAGAAATGTCAAGTATTAGGTATTCATCCCTGATAGTAGCAACTCCTTCCCCAATAAATGTATTCATCAAGTCTGTGTAAACTCTTGGTGCTGGTGGTGGTAGTCGAACTTGGGGTGGTGGCTGATATTGTGGTGGGGTTTGAAAACGGCCCGCAATATCAGCAGGTAATGTCTCAAAAGACTTTTGTGGGATATCGGTTGTAGAAGCATTATTTTGGTTGGTTATACAATTGGCTTAAAAAACGGCTCTGTACCCTCTGTAAATTCTTCATGAGCATCTTGTCGTTGCTGCAGCTGCTGTTTTACAGAATCTCGGATATGAAGATTCTTCTTAATTGCATTAATTCGTTGTCGACCTAATTTTGCCATAGGAGATTCTATAGTTAGCGCATATTCACTCATTATTAACGACTTAATTATAGATCACTAAGTCAGAAGATAGGCAAGGGTTTACAGTATATCCAGCAACGTAACGCAATTTTTCAACACCAACAAATTACCGGAATCTCACTTCGACTCAAGAATTTAGACACTACCCTGGCCGCGTGACTGCGCTATTAATAACTCACTAGAATTCAAAAGGTCTCATTGGATAGATTCGTATTTTGACACCTCCCTAATTTTTAAGGTAGAAGGCATGAGCTTAATTATCCCAACCCTAGCATTTATAAATTCACACACAATCTAAATCTGTAACGTGGTTTACATTTACATTGAGTTAGGCTTGAAAATGGGTTGCTTGTTGGTGACTGCCTGTCACTGTTAAACTAGCATTGGAGTTCAAATGCGTAACTTGGTCTGCAAATGAGCAGCCGACTTGGCTTACGTCTTTACATGTGTCTGCTACAGAGGTAATTATCTAAAAGACTACATGGTTGACGGGTGATGAAATGTATGTTAATTAGTTATAGTACTAGTGAACTTTAAAAATGAATAAGGTACATGCTTATTCTGTTAGCCGCTTTGTCTCAGGAAAATGTTCAAAATAGCTCTTTTCTGTCAAAAATTACTGTAAAAAGAGGGGTTGGTGGTAGTATGGGTTAAAAAAAGCCACCAGTTGTATAAGGAATTAACTTTAATACCTCAGTCAGAATCTTACAAGCATCCTTTCAACAAAAATCATTAATTAGTTTTTATTTGTATCTTTAATGTAATATTATTATCATTTGTCTGCAATAGGTCATCGTCGGATGAAAATTTGCCCAAAAATGTCATGTAAGACCTGAGGTCACATAGTTCAATATGTTAACTTGCTGAGATTCTCAGGTAAAATTTGATTTTTGTACTTTCGCTTGAGAAATATACCTGTTACATTAAAAACAGCCATTTTTAACAATGGAAAAAGAAAAATGTAACAATCAGTTTGGTGGGAGAAACTTCCTTTTGCTATTTTCTTTAGATGAGATAAATACTAGCCTAGGATTGGCTTTTGAATAGTTTAATGAGTCAACACCACAAATGTTTTGGTTTAGCTTCATTTTGCAAAAGGGCTTTGATGAGGTGACCCCCAAAATATCGGCCCGTCATTTTTTTCGGTCTGCCCTCGCAACCCACTTGTTGCTAGAAGGTTTATTCATAACCATGATAAATATTATCTCTGGCAGCCACTGACGACAAAAGGAGTTTGGAAAATTGTCACCCAAAGCTTGGGACGATGATTTCTCTCTTTATCAGAAATAAATGCAAAGGAAAAATATTATCATTTTAAGAAAAAGTGCAGTTCTTTCCCAGAGTTTTTATCACATATTGGAATAAAATTACAGCAGAGTAAATTTTATTGGCGAATGCAGACGACTAATGCATATTGCTTAGCATACGTTCGTCAGTATTTCAGAACTGTTATAGGTTATGTTACCAATTAAAGCTAAACAAATGTGTCTGCAATTTGCATAAAAACGTAACACACGTCTTGTTAAAAATACGATGGTATTGAAAGAACTAGTTTTTAGCACCTGGTCAAAGAGGGCAAGATATGTTTTACAATTAAGCAGAACAGAATTTGCTGCTATGTTTAGAAGCCATCTTAAAACAAGAAATTGAATTTTCTGATTAAACAGTCTTACATAACTGGAGATTCGAGGTGTGCTGAAATACTGGCAACGATGCAAATCACATTATTATATCTAGCAGTGGAGTCATCCTCAAACTGCTTAACGCCTTCAACATGTCAGCATAAAGCAATAAAGGATGACAGCAGAATTATGTAGAGGCATTAATTACCCATTCCTTAAGTACTGTTCCACCAATAAAATTTAGATCATCGCACTCATCCATTTTTACACTTGGACTTAACAATGATATTGCATTGTTTTCCCCGTTGTCCTTGTCTCCAGTCAATTTCCATTTCAAGCAGAGTCATTCTAAGGCTGCGCGGCTGAAAAGCGCTGATTATGTTTTTAGGCGAATATATTATAAATTGTTCTGCATATTTTGACCATGTCATTTGTGAATATTTTTTTTCTTCTGAAATCTGCGTTAGCCTTCGAAAAAAATTGCTTTTGGTGGGGGATTAATCTAGTTGAACTAGTCATTCAGTTTTCAGGATTTTGAGATGTAGAGTGAACACTTGGATCCACATGGCTATCGGTCCTTACGGTTTTGAAGTATGCCATAAACACTTGCAGTCACATGACTATTCGTTTCTGTAAATTATCTTAGCTATAATTAATATACTTCTCAGGTTCTAACATTTTGATTGTTTAAAAGACTCCTAGCAGGGAGCACCTCTCTTGGCGCCTGCCTACAAAAGGGTCTCAAGGTATCTTTAACGCGTAAAAGACGAGACTTGTATTTTTGTTGCCAGTCTAAACTATTAAGCTTCATAACAAATGATTACAAAAGACCCATACGTATTTTGTGCTACAACAATATGGGTTGTCCATGAAGACCCATACGTATAGGACAATAAGGGCTGTCCATGAAGACCCATACGTATAGGACAATGCGGGTTGTCCTTGAAGACCCAAACGTATTTTGTACTATGACAATAAGGACTGTCCATGAAGACCCATACGTATAGGACAATACGGGTTGTCCATGAAGACCCAAACATATTTTGAACTATGAAGGGCTGTCCATGAAGACCCATACGTATAAGACAATAAGATTTGTCCATGAAGGCCCATACGTATTTTGTACTACGACAGTAAGGGTTGTCCCTGAAGACCCATACGTATTTTTTCCTTAACAATAAGGGTTGTTCATGAAGACCCATACGTATAGGACAATACGGGTTGTTCATGAAGGCCCATAAGTATTTTGTACTAGGACCGTAAGGGTTGTCCATGAAGACCCATACGTATAGGACAATACGGGCTGTTCATGAAGACCCATACGTATTTTGTACTACGAGAATAAGGGTTGTCCACGAAGACCCATACGTATAGGACAGTAAGGGTTGTCTATGAAGACCCATACGTATAGGACAATAAGGGTTATCCATGAAGACCCATACGTATAGGACAGTAAGGGTTGTCTATGAAGACCCATACGTATAGGACAATACGGGTTGTTCATGATGACCCAAACGTATTTTGTACTAGGATCATAAGGGTTGTCCATGAAGCCCATAAGTATAGGACAGTAAGGGTTGTCCATGAAGACCCATACGTATAGGACAATAAGGGTTGTCCATGATGACCAATACGTATAGGACAATAAGGGTTGTCCATGAAGATTTTGAAAATTATATGACTGTGAAGAAAAATTTGTAGTAGATTTTATCCTATGCTAGTTTCAAACTGAACATGATATTGTTTTATACGAAAAGCAGTGCAAGTTATAATTTATAGTTTGCCTGTACCCGCACAGTTCGCTCTAATTTTTATTCAAAATTAAGACATATTTACAGAGCGAGATATGAGATAGCCATTTAGCTTCTCTACTTTCTTGTTCAGATAGCATGTACATGGGTATGCACATTATTTGGAAACACGGAATGATTTTCTTTTTACTGTCTTAAAAACTGATTACATTTGCACGTAAAAAACGCATCACTGAAGCAAATATACGTGCGGATTTGAACATTTCAAGTATAAAAGATATCATTTCGCTCTCATTATACGCAAGTCAATACGCTAAGCAATATTCACGTTACGTGTTTAACATATTTTATTACCAATTTTACATAGCTAATGGCGCAGTAGATCCTAAAGACACATAAATGTATAGATTTATGTGCATCTTTTTGCGATAATCTTATTTGAGTATATTTCCCCAGGCGATGGTCATTACAATGAAGGTATTGAAGAAGTACCCTGTCACTTATTGACCATAATACAACAGCTGAAAGAATATTTAAAAATTCATAAACGGGTATATTGACGCATTCTTTTTCTCTCAGTATGAAATGGGAATTTTGATCAGTTTTTTTTTATTCTCTCATTATTATACCTGTATGTTGATGATTTCTTTTTTCCCTCTCAGTATGAAATAATTACTGAGATAATATTGTTTTGCGCAACAAAATGCCGTAGCTAGCCACTTATGGAAGGTGATACATGCTTGAGTGCACGATTTACGACAGGACGTAAAAGCCCGATTAGATGCTTTATGGATATCGGCAGATCATACAAGCTTGAGTGGGCATTTTACGGTAGGTCATCAATATCTAAAGACTTTCGAAAATCTTGTATAATTTTCGTTAATTTTATAATTTAATTTCATATGATTTTATACAATTATTGAAACTGAACTATTATTTCGAAAGAGGGAAGCCACCAACACCCTCTTTTTTTGCGTCCAATCCGTCCCCACCGGTCATAGCTCGAGCTACGATAGACTTATGTAAAAAATGTGATGTATCAATTATGCTATGAAAGTGGATTATCATAAATGAAGAATTAATTGACACTTTTAAATGACGCAGAAAAAATGTGTACGCTATCTTTTTTAAAAAGCTGATTCTCATTTATTGGTATATGTCTGCTGCATAATGGTTAAGAACAAGTACCATGAAATAATACAACATTTTACAAATAACATTCATGATTGGTTAAAGTTGTTAATTTTGTTCTTTAAACATAGGAAGAAAAAAAAATTCAAACATATGCATAGCTTATTCAAGATAGGGACAGTATTTTCATAACAGTTGTACAGAGCAAACTAAAATAAAATCATTCATCTTTAAACATGCAATGCATGCAAATTAATCGCAGATTTACATACAAATATAATAGTATCATAATTATGTACCCCTTCTGATAAGGTTACTCAATAGCGTAGATTTAATAGAAAATTGGGCAACACTTTCTATGGCGCTCAATTTATTTATTGGAAAGATGATTTCTATATAGCGAGTTTTTATCAGATATAAACAATACTGTCTTCTCCTGGCCGAATTGACAATATCTGGATGTATTATATGCCACAGTGCAAGGAGATGACGAATCGTATTTATTACAATTGAATGAATGACTGGGAGTATGACAAGGAAACATTTATTTGACTTAGAAAAATCTGAGATCAAATACTGATACTTTCTCACAGGAGGAAAATGACATAAGACATATTACCGTCTTCTCTCAAGTTGTTTACTATTAGATAACCGCGATGTTCCCTTAAAAGCATTTCTTACTTTGATTTGTCCAGCAATAAAATATTCCCCGAGTTTCAACATTGAATTAGAGTAATCATGTTTTAGAGATAATTAGACTAGAGCAATCCTTGCCGACGTAACATTAAATAAATTCAATAATAAATGACAAGTGTCTCCATTTCATGTAAAGAAACGGTATTAGAGAAGTGCTTGCAAAACACATTTCTATCAACATTCCAGTTGTGTTAGTGAGTGTTTTTATAACATGACATTTAAATTCTAAACTGTATTGTTTTACATTATCTGAATCACATCTAAAGTAGTCATCGTGTCCTCAGACAAGTTAAATTAGCCCATTTTAGTCCATATAATGATGTCCAAATTAGCGTTCCGTTTCCGAATTCTGTGTTTCTAAATTTACAAGACCCAAGCCTGATCCTGCTCTGTTCATCATCTATTATTCAGATGATCGGCAGAGTATCATTCAGATTATTAACAGTGTATTTTTCAGATTATTAACAGTGTATTATTCAGATTATCAACAATAGATCATTCAGATTATCAACAGTATACCATTCAGATTATCAACAGTATACCATTCAGATTATCAACAGTATATTATTCAGAATATCAACAGTATATCATTCAGATTATCAACAGTATATCATTCAGATTATCAACAGTATATCAGTCAGATTATCAACAGTATATCATTCAGAATATCAACAGTATATCATTCAGAATATCAACAGTAAATCATTCAGATTATCAACAGTATATCATTCAGAATATCAACAGTATATCATTCAGAATATCAACAGTATATCATTCAGATTATCAACAGAATATCATTCAGATTATCAACAGTATATCATTCAGATTATCAACAGTATATCATTCAGATTATCAACAGTATATCATTCAGATTATTAACAGTGTATTTTTCAGATTATTAACAGTGTATTATTCAGATTATCAACAATAGATCATTCAGATTATCAACAGTATATCATTCAGATTATCAACAGTATATCATTCAGAATATCAACAGTATATCATTCAGATTATCAACAGTATATCATTCAGATCATCAACAGTATACCATTCAGATTATCAACAGTATACCATTCAGATTATCAACAGTATATCATTCAGAATATCAACAGTATATCATTCAGATTATCAACAGTATATCATTCAGATTATCAACAGTATCATTCAGATTGTCAGCATTGTATCATTCAGATCATTAACAGTGTATTATTCAGATCATCAACATTATATTATTCAGATTATCAACAGTATATCATTCAGATTATCAACAGTATACCATTCAGATTATCAACAGTATATCATTCAGATTATCAACAGTATATCATTCAGAATATCAACAGTATATCATTCAGAATATCAACAGTATATCATTCAGATTATCAACAGTATCATTCAGATTGTCAGCATTGTATCATTCAGATCATTAACAGTGTATTATTCAGATCATCAACATTATATTATTCAGATTATCAACAGTATACCATTCAGATTATCAACAGTATATCATTCAGAATATCAACAGTATATCATTCAGATTATCAACAGTATATCATTCAGATTATTAACAGTGTATTTTTCAGATTATTAACAGTGTATTATTCAGATTATCAACAATAGATCATTCAGATTATCAACAGTATATCATTCAGATTATCAACAGTATATCATTCAGAATATCAACAGTATATCATTCAGATTATCAACAGTATATCATTCAGATTATCAACAGTATACCATTCAGATTATCAACAGTATACCATTCAGATTATCAACAGTATATCATTCAGAATATCAACAGTATATCATTCAGATTATCAACAGTATATCATTCAGATTATCAACAGTATCATTCAGATTGTCAGCATTGTATCATTCAGATCATTAACAGTGTATTATTCAGATCATCAACATTATATTATTCAGATTATCAACAGTATATCATTCAGATTATCAACAGTATACCATTCAGATTATCAACAGTATATCATTCAGATTATCAACAGTATATCATTCAGAATATCAACAGTATATCATTCAGAATATCAACAGTATATCATTCAGATTATCAACAGTATCATTCAGATTGTCAGCATTGTATCATTCAGATCATTAACAGTGTATTATTCAGATCATCAACATTATATTATTCAGATTACCAACAGTATATCATTCAGATTATCAACAGTGTAACATTCAGATTGTCAACAGTGTATTATTCAGATTATTAACAGTGAATTATTCAGATTATCATCAGATTATCATTCAGATTATCAATCAAAATTGTATCATTCAGATTGTCAACAGTGAATTATTCTGATTATTTTCAGCGTATTATTCAGATTATCAACGGTGTATCTGTTATTTTATTATCAGCAGCATATCATTCAGAATATCAACAGTGTATTATTCTGATTATTAACAGTGTATTATTCAGATTATAATCAGTGTATCATTCAGATTATCAACAGTGAATCATTCAGATTATCAAGTATTCTGTTGATGGTGCTCTGTAAAACGAATACCTTACCGATTAAGTCTGAATACATGAAGAGATTCCGTGTCTCTTGAAGCCTTTATGTATCATAACCAATGCTACAATGTATAAGGATTGCCAAGATATTGGGGTTGTCAGTAAATATTTAGACTGTAGATAAACTCGACGCATCTGAGATTAGTTTTGAAATGAAATTGACAAAGATTTTTTTCTTACAGAAACCTGCTTCTGAACTATGGAGAGGGGTACAGTGTTTAAATTCAACACAAACTGGATCCTTCAAAAATAAGACCATCACAAGTGTACCTTTATGTACCCCAATCGAAACGCAACTGACATGAAATTTTTTCAATTGCTGATGTCCCCACTGCATCACATTTCATGACTATCAATGTTGCCAAAAGTAAGCCAATATCAGAGGAAATGTACTCTTCTGACCAAGATTTGTTGCGAGTCAAAAGTCTTATTTCTGCTGTTCTGGCCACGATTTGTCGCGAGTCACATGTATTATTGGTTTTCCTTTTTCGTTAAGAAGTTTGCTTTCCATGCAGTGCAATAACGAAGTCCTTTACAGCTAACAAGCAAATAAAAAAATCAGAACCATAAAATTAGCTTTGATTGTACAGGTAAATGTTGTTTATGAATGATAAATTTAACATAGTCTCGAAGGTTTCTGTATTATAACTTTTTTTCAGTTAAAAGATAAAACTATTCAAATAAGATATGAAAAGGTCACAATGTTTTGAGAAAAAGAAGCTACACAGTCTAAGAAAAAGCAAAAATAAGCCTCTGAACATTATATGATGGGCGTTTAACTGATTGATTAGAGCTGGTGGTGGTACAGCCTGGTAAAGCATAATTGCAGGGCGATCGCCTACGAGTGGTGGGAAAAGTTTATATTTCATGGTATACAAATATATTAAATCAGCGGAATGAGTGTGCATGTATGAGTTTGTATTCAGAACCTGTAAGGTAGAACTAAAAGAAAAACACAAGGACGTCCACATCTTCACTTCAGACCATCAGGACGTCTACATCATCACATCAGGCCACCAGGACGTATACGTCATCACACCAGCCGGCAAATTTGGAATGATATCATGACTTGTTCAAGGTATTTAGGTTATTCGATGAATCAACTTCAACATGGACCGAAAATAAATAATGGATATTTGCTACTTCTCGATGTTGATGATTCTTTACGTCATCATATCATTTAGCAATACCCAGCGCCATTTCTGTACAAGATACTATTCTAAAGATAATGCAGTCATCGTACGTTGTTCAATGTGTGTGTGTGTGTGTGTGTATATATATATATATATATATATATATATATATATATATATATATATATATATATATATATATATATATATATATATACACACACACACACAATGTGTATATATATATATATATATATATATATATATATATATATATATATATATATATATATATATATATATATATATACACACACACACACACACACACATATCTATCTTGGAAACTCAACTGGAGTTCCGCCTGTTTTGTCGAAACCTAATACATGACTGCACAAGATAACCAAGTGTACCTTGTTAACAACCTAGTTAATGTTACTTGCTCCTGACAATGGTAATATGATGGTGTGAATATTCAAAGCAATGTCTTGTGTCAAAATGACTATGCATGATTTAGTGAACAAAATGCTCTTTATTCTGCACAATACAGACTCCTAACAAATGGATCCGTGATAAAATTTTGTCCAATATTGACTGCCATGAATATGAGATAGATTACGACAGAAAATATAGTTTCTTGATGTAATTTAAAAGTACTTCTATTTATGCCATGAATTTGCCTCTAAATTTACTCGATACAGATAACTGTTATAAAGCTAATCGAAACTGATGACTTATAAATCTGCTTGATACAGAGGACCGTTATAAAGCTAATCAAAACTGATGATTGTCATAAAGGTTGTTATAAAGGTAGTCGATACGGATGACTGTTATAAAGCTAATCGAAACTGATGACTTATAAAGGTAGTCGATACAGATGACTGTTATAAAGCTGCTCGATACAGATGACTGTTGTTAAGGTAGTCGATACAGAAGATTGTAATAAAGCTATCGATTCAGATGACTGTTATAAGGCTACTTCATACAGATGACTGTTATAAAGCTATCGATACAGAGGACTGTTATAATGCTATTCGATGCAGATGACTCCTTTAAAACAACTCGATACCGATGACTATTATAAATCTATTCAAAACTGATGACTGTTACAAAACTATCTATACAGATGACTGTTATAAATCTATCGATACAGAGGACTGTTACAAAACTATTTGATACAGATGACTGTTATAAAGCTAATCGAAACTGATAACTCATAAAGCTACTCGAAACAGAGAACTGTTATAAAGCTAATCGAAACTGATGACTATTATAAAAGTATTCGATATAGACGACTGTTATAAAGCTGTCGATACAGATCACTGTTATAACGCTACTCGATACAGATGACTTATAAAACTACTCGATACCGATGACTATTATAAATCTAATCGAAACTGATGACTTATAAATCTACTCGATACAGATGACTGTTATAGAGAAAATCGATATCGATGATACATATATACTTAAGCACAGCCACATCCACATCTTCATCTTCAAGGGGACAACATGGGAGAACCTGAGACATCTAGAGCTCAAAATCGAGATATTGACATGCAGTTCATACCAACACACACATCAGTAAAAATAAACATTAGCTAAATATGTAGGTTTGGGATATTTAAAAATAATGTGGGTATACTTGTTAGTTATCACAATTTGTCTGAGCAAGCACTATGAGAAATATAAGAAGGCAATCATTTCAGTAACATTATGTAAATATCATGCCACGTCTCCCGAAATAGCATGGATTTAAGATTGCTCTGCCATTGGCGACGACATTATTCCAGATTGCAAACGTATGCGTGGTTGGAGGATAGTATGGTTTGAAATTTGTATGTTAAGAAGCGGATAAATATTTCTTGGATAGACTATAATAGTTCCAAGCAAATACTTTCATCCATTGAAAGTGTGGTACGAAACAAACTGAATTCGATCCAAACTTGACTGGAATATCGCTTGAACATTTCCGTCAGGTCGTGAAATAGCATAGGGAGAAGACTTTAAAATAGGAATAGTTTTTAAAACACACACCGATCGATACACTATGACGTTTGGTACGGATACGGGCTATGATCTAAGATACAAATTAGAAAGGGTCGGATCAAGACTACGATCTGTGGTACTAAACAGAATGGGTATGATCCGCAGTATAATTAAGTGGTGTTCCTTGCTATCATTTATTTGAAATTTCCCTTGTGATATAACTAAATTATACAGGAAAAAATTCCAAAGTTGTTCCGTTACAAGAAATTACGTATGGCCTTTTAGATCATTTATTTTCTGTTCATCGAAATACGAATTTGCAGGATATTATTTTAGAAATGACTGGTAGCAATTTACCTTAATTTATTGTTTTTGTTATTAAATAATAATCATAACCATTTAGTAGCTGTATTCTTATTGTACATTATTTTCACAACGACTGATGACATTATTATTATTATTAACATTATTATCATAATAATAATAATAACAATTATAATAATAATAATAATAATAATAATAATTATTATTATTATTATTATTATTATTATTATTATTATTATTATTATTATTATTATTATTTTGACGTGTTCGTTTCTAAGAGCACTTCCAGACAATTTGTTTGCGTAGAAAACCGTAATGAAACAAGACATTTATCGTTTCCAACTTGAATTACAAGTTCTCAGTTTCTGAGCGGACACTGGTTCAGTTTATCTAAAACAAACTGAGGGCTATCTGAACTGAATTCATTAAGGACAATACTGTGGTCATTCGTGTTAATACGTAAAGAATTCGAGAGTAGATCCGTAATTTGACCATAATGTACAATTACATTTAACTATTTTAATGACTAACGAATATAGTATGAGTCAATCACATAGTAAAGCAATTGCAGATTAATAGATTAATCTTGCATAGCAGCAATAAAATGGATCGCCGATTAGAATGTGAAGTTAAATCACTTTTTCTCCCCGCAGGTCCGCTTTTAAAGGGCATCTTTAAATTAAATAGAAACACGTGACATTTATTATGCTACAAATTATATGAAGTGCTAGAAGCAATTTATCTTCAACATATAACTTCCCCAACTTTATGATGTAACTCTGATCGCAGCACAAATAAAAAGCGAGGAGAGCAATTATTGGAATGTGTTTTATATATATATATATATATATATATATATATATATATATATATATATATATATATATATATATATATATATATATATATATATATATATATATAATCGCATGAATTAAAAATAGCATGATATTTAAAGTGTTGGTATAAAGCATTTTGATATACCAATCCAATTGATATATCAAATTGTGATGCACACATGGCGCAATAATACACACGCATAAACATTCTTAGAATTGTGTTCTGTTTTGTGTATTCCTATAGATCAGTTATGAATTTTCACGCATTAATCATATAGTGGACCAAAATGTGATTTCTATCTTGCTTTTTTTAAAAGATGCTTTCGCTTCAGAAAGATCATATTTATCTGGCAATTAAAGCAATTCGTTCCTTTCCAAAGACTCCAACCCTTCTTCCACTGTAGATGACATTGTGAAAGCTTGTTGGTTTCACCCAAGTATATGAAATTAAATATCATGAGCTTCAAAAGTCCGAAATAACATGAATCAAAATTTTTAAAGCAATTTAGATTTCTTTAAAATATTTTTAAAACATTTCTATCCCGGATTACCCCTTCCATTTTCTTGTAAGACTGTATGGTCTTAAACTAAGTAATTGAAAAGAGTGCAAACCATCAAATTTAGCAAAATTCTGCAAATAATGTATTACCTATAAAAGAAGTTAAAATTTCAAAAGAACTTAAAGAATTGTTGATTAAATGACAAACAGTCCTAAAATTTCAAACGTATAGAATATTCAAAATGAATTCCAATAGTGTTCCGAACGATTTCCAATTCTGAATGTGCTGATTACCAATAGTATCGAATAGTGGTGATGTGCAATAAGTCTTAATGAATCAGAAATATATAATCCACTCTCTGTCTCGAAATGATTGCTCAATAATCACATAACAGTGATGTAGTCCGAAACTATTAATGAGTACTTTGTAATTTCAATGAATAATGAATCCTCTCAAATTAAATCTAAAAGACTGACTCCACCTCTGATATCAAGATTGGAATAATGAATTCTGATGTTAAAATAAAATTCTAAGACCAGGATGAAGGTCAAAATTGTTTTTGCTAAACATTCTAAGCTATCGAGAAGGTCTTTCAATTACATTTGGTAAAGAACATGGCAAACATCAGGTAGACCAGGAAGTCCCCAGGAAAAAACCAATGTCTTGAACTCAAATACATGTAAACATGCTTACCTAAATATAATTTTTAATCATCACCTTTATTTTGGCTGCAAAAATTAGAGATCAAGACAAGAGGTCTGCCTCGCACATATAGTGCAGATAGTAGAGTTTTAATCATAAATTGTAAACCTAGTTCTTTTCATGTGTCTCCATTTGTTTTATATTATATTTTTCCACCTGTCCTGTTTATGTAACGCTTTAAAAAAACGTTTAGATAAATAAAATTATTATGAAACAAAAGCCAAAACACTATTATGCATATATAAGTACATAGTTTAGTCCTTATTCCGTGTCTACTCGGCGCTTCTTGGCCTGTATTTTGTATTCATTCAATGGAGCATCTCTGGATGTCTATTAATGTACTTGAAAGTGGCTTGTGTTTTGTCCATGGCCTTGACAAATTTCCTCATCAGACCCAGCTGGATCTGCAAGTGTGGTAGCAAAATCGTCTTTGATTCAACACGTAGTGGATGCTGAACACCTTTCCTCAGAGACTCCAATGGTGTAATGGGAAAATCTCGCACGACTGTCCCATTCTCAAAGAAAACTGCAGCACTTTGTGTGTCCAGTCTGCATAACAGGTAAGAGGGCAATAACCTTCAAATCGCACAAGCTGCCACTTATGTTGTCATAGAGTATGCACCTTAAAAGTTGTTTAATGTTTTCACATTTCCTTCATATGGACGGCATGACAAATACCAACTGGAATCGATGGCAATACATTGCCATTATGCAGCAAAACAAATATAAGACTCGTCATCGATGAATCAATGAGCAGTCTCTACTCATCTGGATTATGAACGATGTTGGGAATTGCAATCACACCATCGATGTGTTGTAGCCCATTTCTACCACGGGTTAAATAACGTCATTAAACTAAATTTACAAGATAAAATGTTTGACTTGTTTTTATTTCAGATTGCATCATTTTATAGTATTTGTATCAATTTCCAGAACATAAATGTATAAATAAAGTTCCGATAGTACAAATAACGGTTGATGACGTCATCATATTCAAATATTAGAGCCTAGACGGATGATGGACCTGGAAGCTTCTGCGCCGTGTTTGGAACGATTATTAGACCCCAACGCATATTTACTGCTGAGTAAAAGCTAATACAAATGGGCTACTTCCTCAAATCCTCAAATGGTTCACGTTTCCAGGGTTTGTGACCGTAATGGTGAAAATAAAGGTTAATTCGCCGGATTGGATTCATCCGATGGTCGTCCGAGAGTGATGAGAAGGTACGTTACTGTTTTTTTTTTAAAATGGATATGTGTAGTTTTCAAGTCTTCGTGCGATTCTCAAGGGATAAAAGACTCGTGAGAAAATTCGAATCGAGCGGAGGGTTGTGGTCGAGTTGCATTCCTTATTATTTTATAATGCCGTTAAAGTGATTTCATGTAGTCAGAAATTTCGTCGTGCTTTATTGATAAAAATGCAGACTCCTGTGCTTGAATTTACCAGTTGACAAGACAAGAGGACAACATGTGGTATTGTGTTCAGATGTTATTTATGATATGCTATTGTATTTTCTGCCTGTCCGTCTAGATAACTACGGAAGAAATGTATTATATAAATAGCACGTATTTCCTCACGTTGGGGTCACGACCGCTAAATGACCTTTTTCTATAAATCCTACATAAGCGTATAATTCTTCGTTGCATCTGCTTTAAATTAACTCTAAACTGGTTTACTTAAAGTATTGGTTTGCCGGATTTAATATGAATTTCGCTAATTTGTCTCCAACCGCAGAAAGTAAAATGTACAAGAAACGACATTACGAAACAGTAATTATTCTTGAGATTCTTATCCCTGTTTTTGTCTACTGACTGGCTCTAATTATTTGTGACAATTTTGTTTTAAAAATACTTTATGTATTGATACCAGACTGCAAGATATCCAGTCATGGAGTGAACAGCTGCTGCTAAGATGGTAAAGCGTCAGACTCATAATATAAAAGTTGTCTGCTTCGGTGTGACTTTGTGGAAAGCTCTTAACTTCCAATTCCTCGGAATGAAATAGTCAATATTTTGTCAAACATACCGATAAAAATAGTCATGTAACTTTCTCTTTACAACAGCTTTTCGTAAACTTGTGCTTTTATTGGCATTCGATTCACAAGTAAATAGAATTACAACACTGGGATATGTAATTATTATATTACTTTTAGGGTAACAACGATACATAATTTAACCACAGACCATAAACGTGTAAATTGATTTTTAATGTTTGCTAGAATTATTTCCAAAAAGTAATTATTTGTAAGTACTCGACTTCTTTGCCAAAGGTATTTGTTTTCACCCTTTCTCCGAATAACTCTCTGAATTAAATTGGTACAAAAGAGAGTTACAGAAAAAACCTTCAAAGGTAATATACATGCTTGTTTCCGTCTGATGTAGTCAAAAGAAGCAAATTATCTAATATGCAAACAGAATGCGGGGAAATTTCCTAAGTTTAGTAAATTAAAGCGAAATTATATTCAATTTTCAGCATGAGTTATTATTCTAGGAAAATTCTATTACTTTGATGTCTCTGTAAGGTCTCTTCGCAAATGTGCAAATAAAGTTAATTGTGATTGAAGGATAAATTTTACTGTAGCGGTTAAGGCACTGAGTTTTACTTCGATATTCAACGTTTCTCTTTATCCCTTGCACAACCTATGGTTAGAAATAGTTACACAAGGTGCAGTAGCTAAAATTTGATTAGTCGGCATTTATGAACCATTTTTTTTAGTTTATAGAAACTTTAACCTCAAACATTTTACAAAGACGTCTGATTTTTTTCACTGTATGAAAATTTATCGTGTTTCTCAAAAGTGTCTTTGATTTTCATGTATGCCTTTGCGATAATTATATTCAGTTTGCAAACCATGCCAAACATTTGCTTCAAATGGATTTTAAAAGATCATCGAATGTGGATCTCAAATTATGAATCTCTACCTTGTGTTGGAAAATATCGCACTATTGAATCTCCAATTTAATGACATTTAATGAAAAAGCTCTTGTCACTACTATTTCTTTTTTTGTCGCAGGCTACACAGGTTTAAAGGAGATAAAATATTTTCATATTAAAGTCGCATTCTCGCCGTTTTTCATGAATTTCACTATTCTTCTAATCTAACTAAAGTTTGGAAGAGAGGAAATAACTTGTTAAAAGAACTATTTGACATTAACCATTCTTTATATCTGACATCAATCGTTGTTTTGAAATAAACAAGATGTTAGGTTTAAACGACGTTTAAATATTCAGTTTAGAATTAAGAACTGCTAATACTTAAATCAGCCGTTGAATTTGCCTGTAACTGCTCAGAATGTAGTGACGTCATGCATTCGACAGATTCCGCTAGTGACTAATCTAATAACAACAACATTCGCACATAATGGACAAATTGAGTCGAGAGGGAACGCAGAGAGGTGAACTCACATTTTTAAGCGAATCCGAGAAATTTGAAAATAAGTTTGTAGACGTATCATAAATAATATGTTTGACCTTTTTCAGATAAATTTATTTATATTTGGAACACAGTAATCTAGAATAATATTGTAGAGGAACTACTCCTTCGGCTAGACTGCATCGAGTCTTGCTATATAGGGTTATTTGTGATTGGTCTTGTATTAGGAGTGATACCCCGCTGAATCTGTCTGATGACTGACACTGACAGATTTCTACCTCAGCGGGATACCGTCTTATTCCTGGTTTCTTGGGTGTCGCCGACTTGGTCGCAGTTGCCGACTTGGTCGCCAACTTGTCGAAAGGTCGCCGACTGGGTCACCGACATGTCGCAGGGTCGCTGACTTGTTTGAGACTCGCCGACTGGTCTCCCTCTGGTCGCCGACTGTGGCGCAGACTAGTCTCGTTTCGGTCGCAGACTTGGTTGCAGTCGCCGGCTGTATCGCAGGGTCTCCGACTGGTCTCCCTCCGATCACCTACTGTTGAAATCTCCGTCGCTGACTGGGTCTTCTTATGGTCGCTGACTTGTTTACAATCGCCGACTGGTCGCAGAATCGCGTCTTTATCCGCTATCGATTGATCGATTAATCGATCGATCGAGAGAGATGATAGTGCAAAATGGTCAAAGAACAGTTATCCTCAGTCGAAACGTGTATTGTCGCAATCCCTCTGCGTTCTTATGGACAAGCCTTGCAGAGCCGGGATGCTGGTCGATGCCTTGTCCCTAACAGTTTTAGATTCCTAACCTGGCTCTCTCCTACCCGACGAAATACTACCAAGTGTGCTTACTCTGGCGTGGTGGTTATACTGCTACACTGCAGAGGACGTCTTTACACCACTTACTAACACACCACCATAGGAGCCACAATTGGCCCGTATAAATACCCAGGCGGAATCACGTGACTCAAAACTAAGACGTTAGATGGCACTACAAAGACCGCCAAACATTTAAAATCACAATATAAACGTGAACGAAAGGAAATATTGAATAACGAAATGAAAAATTGAAGTTCATGTGGTTTCCTTGTTGCAATATCATAAAAGGATCACCAACAGTATCTGACATAGCGTTGCGGTGCCTTCTTTTGTTTACATCGGTGTTGTCATCAAATTTTATGTTCAAGCTTTCGGCTGCAATCGGTTGACCACTGACATCGCCGATCAACATAAGATTAATTTGGTGGGATATGTCAAGGAGTAGAAGACAAAATCAAGGTTGTTTACGGAAGGTCACATGTAGACGACTAGATGTTTACCCCCGAGACGGAGATAAAGACAGCGATTCCTTTTGAAGATGAATTTCAACGCTTGACGAAGAAATGCGATGATTTAGAGAAAAGACTAACTGCAAGGAAGGGGACTATGGCTATGAGTGCGGTGACAACCAGGAAGGCTGTGGAGTGGTCGAGAGAAAGAATCGCTCCCAGAATACATGTTCACTTTAGTGGACAGCGATGTCGACACCCTCGTAGTCGCAGGAAATCATGAAGATAGCCGAGACCACTGCGACAATGGATGCTGTGCAGAAAGAAAGAGATCTGAGAGCAAGGGAACTGTTACGGAAAGAAGCGATGAGGAAACTAATCTTTTGCAGAGAACATTGATGAGGTCGGTCGTTACTCCGATGTAGTACGACGGGATGACACCCTTGTTGGATTTTATCACTCACTTCGAGATGTGATCAACCTTAAATTCTTATAAAAAAAACTGTATTTAGGTGTCACACTGAGAGGTCAAACACAGCAATTGTTGGCAGTGCCTGAGAAGTCGTATGCTGAATTAGTTGATGCTCTGAAGCAGAGATTCGTACCTCCGAACCATACCGAGTTATACAGAATTCAGATAGGGAGTAGAATTTTCAAGAATGGTGAGGGGCCCCGAGTGGCCAAGTGGTCTAAAGCGCTGTCCGTTACGGATCACTGCCATCTCACCTCTGTCTGCGTGGGTTCGAGTCTAGGATTCGGTGAATGTGGATATGTGAGAAAGCTTGCAGTAGCTTCTCGTGGGTCGGTGGTTCTTTCCGGTGATTTCCCGGTTTCTTTCTCCACCATTAATAATGGCCGCCATGAATAGCCTATCTTGTGCTGAAAAATGGCGTTATGCCCAACAACAACAACAAGAATGGTGAATCCTTACCAGAACTTACGCAGGCTATACGGCGGCTTGTGCTGAAAAATGGCTTTATGCCCAACAACAACAACAACAACAAGAATGGTGAATCCTTACCAGAACTTACGCAGGCTATACGGCGGCTTGCGACTTTAGCTTCCCCTTAAGCGAGTTTTCTTTTGGTTGATACACTAGCTAAAGAACAATTCACTGATGCCCTAGAAGAATCTGACATGCGCTTAAAGGTGCAACAGGCGAGACCCGCTACGATTAACGATTCGGTACAGATAGCTGTCGAATTAGAGGTGTTCTCTAGAGCTGAGCTACAACGACAGGGAGGGAAAAGGCATGATCGTGGTGTATCGTCACAGGATGAGGAACAAGGGTCAGCAATCAGAGAACTGAGAGAGCAAATGAATGAGCTGACGAGATTGTTCGTTGAACTTAAGACTGAAGTTAGGAGTACCAAACAATCGAGGAAAGTCACAGAGCGACGCAGAAACAGAAACTATGACGACCTGGTCTCGATCTTCTTATTGATACGGGTGGATAGCAACTGTCCTATCTAAAGAAGTCTGTAGGAGGATTAAATCGGAGAACAGACCAAACCCGATTCCTGTGAGTTAAATCGTCAGTCTCGCAGACGGTAGACCTCTGTCTATCGACGGGAAGGGACTTATCGAAATAAGCCGACGACGTCTACGACATAAGATGCTGGTTGCTGACATCTCAGCAGTGGGAATACTTGGATTAGACTTTCTTCAATTTAACTCGTGTCGACTCGATGTTAACAAGAGTCACCTTTCCTTCGGCACGACATCTGCTCTAAACTGGGACAAACATAGCTATCTTAGAAGAAGTCGGAGAGTTCGTTGACTTAGATAGGAGTGCGACCGTTCATTGTCTTCGAAGTAAGGAGTCTCAGCTTCGAGTAACGACTCATTTAGAAGAACTGGCTCAGGCATCAAAAGAATTACTCTCTGAAAAACTGACCGACAAGGATTAGAATGCTGAGACTAATATGCCAGTGGCTGTGATACAGACGCCTTGTGGAAGCGATGAATACGCCGAGGTTCAGAAATCCGACAAAAATGTCGCAATAGTGATGATCTGGGTGGAAAGCAAGAAACGACCACCGTGGGAAGAAGTTGTCAGATATGGCGTGCTAGTGGGAAGCCTCTGGAGTCAGTGGGACCAGCTAGAAATCAAGAATAAAATACTCTGTCGCAGATAGAAGTCGCACAACGGTGGAGAAATTCACAGTCAAGCCATTGTTCCACGAGATAAGAGAAATGATATTATACGCAGAGCGCACGAATCGCGAAGCGGAGGACACCATGGCATCTGAAAATCTCTACAGAAGATCAGTAAAGAGTATTATTGGGTCGGACTACAGAAAGATGTGCGACTGTGGTGCCAGAGATGTGAGGCCTAACTTAAAGTCACCAGGTCAGAAAAGGCGAGTTCCAATGCAGCTGGTTGCTGACTCGAGTCTCTTTATCTCGGTTTCTTTGTAATTGATCTTGTATTAGGAGTGATACCCCGTTGAATGATGACTGACACTTCAGAGTGTGACATATATCTATCTCAGCGAGATACCGTCTAATTCCTATCTTCTTGGGTGTCGCCTACTTGGTCGCCAACTTGTTGCAGGGTCACCGACTTGTCGTAGGGTCTCCGACTTGTCGCAGGGTCGCCGACTGGTCGCAGACTCGCCGACTGGTTTCCCTCTGGTTTCCAACAAGTCTCCCTCTGGTCGCTGACTGTGTCGCAGACTTGTCTCAGTCTCGGTTGCAGTCGCCGACTGTGTCGCAGAGTTGCCGAATGGTCTCCCTCTGGTCGCCGATTATTGCAGTCTCGACCGCCGACTGGGTCTTCTTCTACTCACCGACTGGGTGTCAGTTGCCGACTGGTCGCAGATTCGCTTCTTTTGTCCGCGAGAGAGAGAGAGAGAGAGAGAGAGAGAGAGAGAGAGAGAGAGAGAGAGAGAGAGAGAGAGAGAGAGAGAGAGAGAGAGAGAGAGAGAGAGAGAGATGACAGTGCGAAATGGTCAAAGAAGAGTTATCCTCAGTCGAAACGTGTATTGTCGCGGTCCCTCTGCGTTCGCATGGACAAGCCTTGCAGCGCTGGGCTGCTGGTTGGTCGATGTAAGACCTTATCCCTAACCTTTTCTGGTTCCTACCCGACGGAATACGACCAAATGTGCTTGCTCTGGCGGGGTGGATATGCTGCTACACTGCAGGAGATTTCTTTACTCTACGTCGCTTCCTAACACACCATTATAGCAGCCACAGTTGGCCCGTATATATATATATATATATATATATATATATATATATATATATATATATATATATATATATATATATATATATATATATCACCTGACCCAAAGCTAAGACGTTAGATGACACTACAAAACCCGCCAAACATTTAAAATCACAACATAAACTTGAACGAAAGGAACTATTAAATAACGAAACGAAAAATTGAAGTCCATTGATTTCCTCGTTGCAGTATCATATAACATTAGATTAATTTGTACGCCTGCGAAATATGGACAAGTTTCTCAGTTCGAGGGAGAAATTACATGGCTCATAATGTGACAAATTGCCGATGGTATATAGTTATAAAGGCACTCAACGATGTTTAGGAGCAATATCTTTCACGATTCTGTCTTATGCAGGTGATATGGCCTATACAAATATTTGTTGCATATAAAATATAATTGCAGTTGAGTTACTTTGTTTTCAGCACAATGTTTACTCGACCTGCATAAGGTCTATACTCGCTTACAAATCTAGTCCAACAACAAACTGCACAGACCCGATATGCCGTCGCATAATGCGCATGCAGATCAGGGTCTATATGCTTGTAGTCTGACTTAACTTATGAGCGAGTGTATACATTTTTCATTTGTTCTTCAGCTTATAACGCGTTTCAAGAATTTAGTGAAATATCTTTATGGCGGGTTTTACTGCTAGCCAATAAAATGTGAGAAAGCCAGTTAATTCCGTTCGTCAGCATTTCATGCAGGAGACAGTCTTGTAAAATAACACTATTATTCAAGCGCCTGCTAACTGAATCATTCTAAGAGACAGCAGAAAATAATAGCTATGGGAGTATTCCTGATCGTGCAAGCGCTTGGAGACAAAGGACTTGCATCGTCATAATGAATTTTCTATCCCAACGTGGCAGTAGAGCAAAGCAGTGTATGCGTTCGAGAAATTGAGAGTTGATCCCTATTACTGGGATACCAAATATAATACATTTTCTGCTATTGTGCAAACATTATGTTTTAATGTAGTTGTCTGGTAGCAACCAAACTCTATACGTTTATCATGACTGTCGACCTAAACGTATCGTTGGTCAATATCAGATGTGCGTATTAGGATTCGAGCACTTTATATAACGGATGCGCGGCGAGGATAACCCTATAGTTGTCAATTTGAAGTTCTAATTTCTAAGAAGCTGAGGTCAATACGAACAGATAGCATTCTTCGAATAACTCATAATTTTTTGTGATTGGAAAATCAGTATAAGTTATTTAGGGTTACTACAAATTCGTTTTTTGGCTCTAATTCGTTCGAATGTAAGAATGCAAAGAAACATTTTTCTCATTCATTTGAATTATTTATTTTCTGAGAAGATATTTCCATTGCGATGCTTCAATGTATAGATATAAAAATAAAACCAATGGTATTAAAACTGAAAGCAAGTTACACAAATATTAAAAAGACTTAAAATAATAATTTGTTTTATCCATATTAAAGTAAAGAAAGTAAAGGTTCCGTACTACTCTCTAATAAAATATAATATATATATATATATATATATATATATATATATATATATATATATATATATATATATATATATATATATATAATGAGTCTTTTTCAAAGGCATATACAAAACATAGACAAAACAAACAAATAAACATAAAAAGTTGTGTTTGTAAAAGTCTACGTTTGTCTTTAGATGAATTAAACATATATAATCATTATATATACTACTCGTTTTGTATATGCCTTTGAAAAAGTCTCATTAAAAGTCGAAAGCATTCAGGCTAGTTATATATATATATATATATATATATATATATATATATATATATATATATATATATATATATATATATATATATATATATATATATATATATATATATATATTCCCAACCATATGGACAATAGCGAAAATATCGTGACTTAGAAATTATTAAATTATTATAAGGGATGGTATCAAACGTATTGCAAATCGAATGGAAAAAGAATAGTCATATATAAAAGTTGCATTGTTATAAAGAATGCGAGCCCTGTGTGAAAAAAAAACAACGAAAAAAACCCCACAACATCCAATGAAATTAATTCAGTATAAAATTAACGAACTATATACATCAGTACAAATACCAATACCTGTAACATATAGCAGATAAAGAAAGTAGTTAAAGGAATAAGAACAACAGTATCAACCATGTCAAGAAAATCAACAAAAGAAACATAATAATAATAATAATAATAATAATAATAATAATAATAATAATAATAATAATAATAATAATAATAATAAAATAATTGGTATATTAGATGACTAACTACGCACACAAAGAACAAAAAGAGTATTGCCTATCATGTACTAAACAATGGAGTTATCCCTCCACCACCACCCCAACCCCCAAACCAATATATATTGCATAATACATATAGTTTCATGCATTACATTGTCATCGATATATCGTCATATGTATTGTCACGTGACCAAGCATGTGATGCAGAGCTCTAACTTGAAGTGGTCTGATCTATGGAGAAAACACCAGTTGGTAATGCTGTATAAAGAAGGTTAATAATAACTATAAAAATGTTTTACATACAAGTATTACTAGTTTCAGCCATTTTTCCACTTTTGTTTTTGCAGCCTGGTCAAAAGTAAGAATAAACAAACCACCAAGATACTTAGCAATTTTTCTGATGAAATTTAGACACTGAACTACGCAACATTCTAATCTCTCTAATGGATGTCAGCTAACCCGAATTGACCTCAAAGGAAAAAAATTGTCTGGTGTTAAAACTAATCATGTAAAAATTATGCAAATCAAGTGTTTTCAATAAAAAAAAAATAATTATGAAGCAAAGTCATCTGGTAATAAAGTAAGGCACTTCGTATAGATATAACATTATCCTATTCAGCAAGGAGTTTGTGTACATGTTTTATAGATACAATACTGTCTCCATTTTCAAGGTGTTTGTGTACATGTTTAATAGATACAAAACTTCTTTTTGAGGTGTTTGTGTTTATGTTTTATAGATACACTACTGTCCCCTTTGCAAGTTGTTTGTGTAGATGTTTTATCGATATAATAATGTCGCCATTTGCAAGGTGTTTGTGTACATGTTTTACAGATCTAACACTGTCTTCATTTGCATAGTGTTTGTGTAAATTTTTATAGATACAATACTGTTTCCATTTACAAGGTTTGTGTACATGTTTTATAGATACAATACTGTCTCCTTTTACAAGGTGCTTGTGTAGATGTTTTATAGATGCAATTTCTTTCCTTTTCAAGGTGTGTGTGTGTACATGTTTTATAGATACAATACTCTCTCCATTTGAAAGGTGTTTGTGTACATGTTTTACAGATACATTGTTTTCCTTTGGTAGGTGTTTTTGCACATGTTTTATAGATGCAATACTTTTTCTTTTCAAGGTGTTTGTGTACATGTTTTGTAGATAACAATACTTCTCCTTTCAAGGTGTTTGTGCAGATATTTGAGCTAGGGATACAAAGAATCCTTCTATATTGATATGTGCATAAATTAATATCTTCGATTGGGTTCCGAAGAAATATGCGACATGAGTTATAACAAATGGAGTCGAAGTTCTCTATTAGTTTAATTGTGTATTTTGAACATATAACAAAAGAGCAAATTCCCATAATAATGGAAAATAGTTTATTAGCTACCGCATGTTTTGTTTTTTTATTTTATTTTATGACGATTGCATTTTTTCAATCACATTTTCCATCGAGATGGCACGATATTAATTTTACATTTATCTGCATGTCTTTATATTGAGCCTTTTGTACATGTTATAAAATATTTAATTAAGAATTCAGTGCAAGATATTGCTTTTCGAATGCCTTGTGTGAGGCAAACAGATGTGCCATGATTGAGAAAAGCACACCTTTTCGACCCAGCTGGCTCATTGTTTATTTGATACTCTTGACTGCATGAACTTTATCCTTGCATAATTAACTGTCTTGTACTGAGTTATAGTTTTCATTAGCAAACAGTCGATTACACCTGATGTTCTTGGTAAGATATCTTTTATATTTCATTTCGATTGGAATATATCCGTATTTTGTGCCCTCGTTATCATCATTAACTTATCATCATCGTCGTCGTCAACAACGAAGTAGTGAACCAATATAAATAAGCTGGGGTGATTGCTATTACGTCGCTAATTACATACGTGTAATTACGACACATACATGTATTTACGACACTGTTTAGTCTATTGTTTTCCGCCATCTGACTAATGCTTTCAGTGACGGAGATGTTGGGGTCGGCATATGGTACCATACAGATGGAAAACTGTTTAACCCCAGGAGGCTTCAAGCGAAAACCAAGGTTATGACAGACACCATCAGGAAATTATTTGCTGATGATTGCGCACTCAATGATGGCTCAGAAGCCGACCTGCAACGCTGCGTTAACAAGTTATCCAGTTCCAGCACAAGCTTTGGTCTCACAATCAATGCTAAGAAGACTGAAGTACTGTATCAGCCGACCCCAGAAAAGCCCTATGTTGAGCCCAACATCTCCGTCAACAGACAAAATCACAAAACAGAGAACCTCTTCGCCTACCTTGGCAGCACACTATCACGGAGCATCACCATTGACGACGAGGTGAACCTACGCATTGCCAGAGCCAGCGCAACCTTTGGCAGTCTGTATGCCAATGTCTGGAATATATATATATATATATATATATATATATATATATATATATATATATATATATATATATATATATATATATATATATATATATATATATATATATATATATATATATATATAATAAACAACACCAACACGTAGAATATATATATATATATATATATATATATATATATATATATATATATATATATATATAAATATATATATATATATATATATATATATATATATATATATATATATATGTATGTGTGTGTGTGTTGCCGATTCACACAGCATTTGAGCATTTAGTAATCTGTGCGATTCGACCTTTGACACTGTATGCCACGAAAAATACAGAAAAAAACTCTTATCATCGCTATCTTTAATGTCTCATCCTTTAATTTCATTCTACTTTATTTCAAATGTATTATCAGTTTAAAGTACACGTTCAGGGTATGTATGTATGTATGTATGTATGTATGTATGTATGTATGTATGTATGTATGTATGTATGTATATATATATATATATATATATATATATATATATATATATATATATATATATATATATATATATATAAACAAACCAAATACGACATTAGACTTAATTATTTATTATCTAGAACAGTGCATTTAAAGAATTAAACAAGCTAAATTTAACCATTGAATGAGTTTGGTGGTAATCGGTGACTTGCAAAGAACATTATCATCATATTGTTTAAGAATTAGTTTTCCAGGAAATGTTGCTTACACATAAATATTGGTCATTCGTCACCGCTAATTTCATGGTGTTATCCAGTTTGGCTCATTCCAAAAACATAGTTACAGATGACTAGCTTAATGTTGGAGTCGGAGATAAAGCCATTTGTGGCTACACTTTTATCTAAAATAAAATAAAAAATGTTCACCTCAAAGCCATCTGTACGTTATTACAAAAAAGAACACTTGCTACGTGTATCTATTGAGAATTTATAATACTCTTTCGTTTAAGCCCACAATGCCTCCTAAACCTTTAAATGTACGTACGTGTTTTCCAAGCGACAGTTGTTTCTGTGGAAAAGAATGATTTTTGCCATAATTAACAGTACTTAAAATAAAGTTCATAAAACATATTATTTTACTTGAAAATATGCAAAATTCAAAATTACATGCATTTTATTGTTAAAGAACTGTAGGTATAGGGTTAAGCAGATATATTTCGTCCGTAAGAAGTTTGATTATTTAAAAAATTGAGTTGTTCGGTATCTTAGTTTAACGCTGCAGATGACAATAAGAAATAGTAAATCGTTTGTAGTATATCGCTTACACACGTGCAAATGGACAACAGGAAAAAGCCACCAGAATTATTGAACTTAATAATGAGGATAACAGTCGGTCATAAAAAGGGTATCAAACCCATTATGTCCATTCGATGCTTAAAATGTTGTTCATCCAACCCATTATCTCCAGTCGATGCATAAAATGTTATTTATCCATTCCATTATGTCCAGTCGATATATAAAAATGGTTCGTATGTTTCACTAAAAAGACAAAACCAACTTCCCTTAAAAACCATACAGTCATTAAATCATGATAGGTTAAGAAATATTGTCAAAAAGTTAATTTAATTTTGATTTTCTTATTACAATTTTCTATCAGAGTTGTTGTTGTTGTTGTTGGGCTTAACGCCATTTTTCAGCACACGATAGGCTATACATGGCGGCCAGTATTAATGGTGGAGGAAGAAGCCGGGAAATCACCGGAAAGAACCACCGACCCACGAGAAGCTACTGGCGGAAAGCTTTCTCACATATCCACATTCGCCGAATCTTAGACTCGAACACGCGCAGACAGCGGTGAGATGGCAGTGATCCGTAACGGGCAGCGCCTTAGACCACTCGGCCACTCGGGACCCCTCTATTAGAGTTACTTATTATGATGAATCAGAATAGTTTATACAGCCATTAACATTAGAATTTTCAACAGCGACCTTTTAATTTGAATGTCTATCTTTACATGAAAATAGATTTGGTCAAACAAACGTACAGTGAAAAAAAAAATCTTCATTGGATTGAATTTTATCTAATGTAATTTGTCACAGAATAATAGTGCACTTTCTAAAAGTTGTAAATAATGAGGGGTATGCCGACATGAAGTCACAGAGGACACGATGTGCTGAGCAGATGAGTGGTTTGCGGTTAACATTGTTCCGATTCAAGAATCGTAGTGAAAGGGAAATAAAAGGGAAAGTTTTTGGAATAAAGATATAATTCTTATGATAAGCAGAAATAACTTGGAACGTTGTTGCAGAATTACATTGATAAAATTAATTCCGAGAATGCTACCACCTCCCCGTACGTGCAATTAATTTGACAAACATTGTATTCATTGTGGGATTGCTGCTATGTGATATTGGCATGATTTTATCTGTTTCATTTGGTTCGAGAATGTTTTTACCCAATCCGAACAATGTAACTTGAATTGCCTTTTATGCTAGATCAAATAAAGGACTGGGAGTCATTAAATCAAGTGTCATAATTATGCAAGATAAATATCAATATGGAAAACATGATTTTTTTTCAGGATTTATTTATCCTTGTTCAAAACCGTCACCGCCACATTACCAAGTCTTTTGTGTTAAAGCGATGCTTCCATTATCACAAATAAGTTTCACTTACTCATTTGTACCCTGGACGATATTTCAGCCGGATATTGCCCATCTTGTATATTCTTGCCAGTCTGTTGCCATTTGTAATTTCTTCTTTCCGGAAAGCGAGTTTAGTAAGACTGAAGGGCAGTGGCCGTTTTGAATGATGACTAATAATTTTGCTCAACGTGGGAGGGGAAAAGAATGCATTAACCTAACAATATTTACCTGCATATGGACATTTCTTTAAAGGGTTCGTGGGTCTCAATTTAAATTTGGATCTGCTCACTGACGAATTCTGTCTCAGTTTAAATTACACGTGCTTGAGAACAACACTATGGGTTCAAAGTAACATTTAGCATGCTTATTACGTGCACTTCTGATTTCGATGTACGGCTCTACTTTGTTCCTTATGCTATCCTTGTGGAAATAAGATTGGTTTGGTGTTGTACGACATAGACAGGTAATACATATTTCTATAAAGTGTGCATGTGTTTGGCGATAGTTCTGATATTAGCTTCAACAGTGGCTGTGTAGACACACGATGCTAAGCAGTTTACCCCGAACAAAGTTCCAAACTGAACAAACATTCTTTAAGAAACATTTACATGACTTTTCGATCTTTTAAAAATTACTTTCTTGGTCAGCCTGGGGAAGACATAGCATCGTATTATGTTTAATATGGAATACTGTGAAACTGCAATGGAAAACCTAAATGTATCTTTCTTTTAATTTGGGGTTACATACATTTTTTTTCTTACAGGAATATGACGCCTGAAATGGCTGACAATGATTTTAATGGAGGCAATATTTCTAGCATGCGACATCATGTGAAAACTTTCTTTATCACGTTTCTACCAAGTTATTAGTATAGTTGCGAACGAGGTTACCAGTGAAATGGTATAGTCCAAAAGTATGAGGATCAGATTTAAAATGAAAGTTTTCCACAGTGGAATGAAAACTACATGTATAGAAGCGCAAAACGAACAAATTATATACCCCGTTTTCACAGCCTGTAATATTATTATCTGATCATTTGCGAGATTTCTGTGAAATGTATCGCTTTCCAATAAATATACTGGACAAAGAAAAGCTGACTTTATGAAATGCTCGCTCTAACCTTTCCCATTTCGGTGATTTTAATAGGTTTAAGGTCGAGCTTTAGGCACATTTACGAAAACATGTCAACAACGATAATTTCAAACTTCATTAAGTTCCGGTCTTTCTTACTACATGCAAGATTTACCTTCTTCCACAACTGAAGAGCTTGACAACATGCAAAACAACTCGTCTCTAAAATGTAAGATTTGAAAACGGAAGTGCTCCACTAATCGAGTGCAATGGAGCCTCGTACATAAACCATGTCATCATTCAACTTTTACTACGATTGAACTACGATAAAGAAAATGATGTTTTTTATGATTGGTTGTGTAGGTAAAAACAATGTGTATTAACAAAACACCCATTCACGTTTCTGGTGGTGTATTGACAATAATCGATTTTCAACAAGGTGTTTAACTTTATATATCAATCACTGTCGAGTATTTTCACAAGTTTAGCAGTCAAACAGATCACCATAAGGACGAAAACACAATTTCAGTCTGGAGGACATGATCATCCCCTTCCTTTTTTTATTCAGGCCTCAACCTTTAAATAACCTTGATGTTATGTCCTTCTATTTATCCACAGTAACGTTTCCATTGTATTAGATTAAAGATTGCACAGTGGATACTACATTCTCTGTAAATAAGTATCAAGTCGGTATTTAACTGGATATAGATGGGAAACATTAATGCACTAAATAATTTATAATAGACAATAGAAAAATAAGTATAAAGAATACAGCCCTAATTATGCTGCTTTTATTGAATATGTCTCGATCTCAGCGCCATTTCGAATCGATCTTAGCGCTTTCTTTAAGTTGTTGCTCGAACCCTGTAGTAGGCAGATTAAAGGCAGAAATTGTTTGGTTTCTGATTCTTTGTTAGTTTAGTTAATTTCTTTGCTACCTTTGTTATTTATTTCTTTACATAAAAAAGTTTAAATCATTTAAATATTACATAAAATCCATAAAGAAAAGACTGGATGCACTGTACATGGCTCCCCGATATTGGATTTCAACGTTTTGCATTACATTAAAGGAATTTCTTGATTGGTCCCGAGAAAAGGTCATCGCCCCTACATACATTTTATTTAAAACTTGCCACATTTTGGCAACGGACGCTCCTGGCTTGTACGCTACATCCCTTAAAGTTATTATGTAGGTTATAACATACAAAAATTGACAAAATGACCCTGAATCAGTCAAAACAATTTCAAAGTGATCATGTGGTAAACTCAGACACGTTCCAAAGGTGAAGAAATTTGATCAGCATTGGGAATATTGTATTCTATGGAACAATATGTTCACGTTTTCTACGCATATGAGAGCAATTGGGAATCGATACAAGTGAAATTAAAGAGTTAAGTTACATTTAGTTCGCCACTTTCACTGTATGAAAATTCCCATGATGAGTGTAAACTATTATTTTCATCTCTTCTAATCCATACAAAATTGTTTTGTTGTAAGATACTAGAATTACTATCCATTTCAGAAATGAGTCTCCGTTGCTTACTTTTAATAAGAGACATTTACGTGTAGCTTCATTGCGGAGTAGTTTTATTATTCAATGGATCCCTATCAAAGTTTTAATCTTCACAGTTGATTCTGATGGGAATCCGATTAAGAAATAATATCTTGAAAAGAGGTGTCCCTTTCAACATAAAAATACCTTGCAATTTTAACTGATATTCGAAGCAGGCAGCGAAAAATTATTGTTTGACATGCAAATACAATATTAAACGCGAGTTGAAATTTGTTGAAATATATACCTTTTTAAAGTAATTATTTCAATTCTAACATGGAAAAATAAACTTTATTCGGCTTGTTTAGTTGGCGCTCTACAGTTTCGTAGTTTGCAAAGGGTTAGAATTTTAAAGAAAAAAGAATTCTCACGGGCTTCCTCGCTAGTTATACTAGTTATTTAAAACCGACCTTGTATATCTTCAAAGAACTTTTAATTCCCTTTATTCTGGTGTTTGATTAATGGGTGTAATATGGGTTATACAACTTGGCCTTACTCCAGATGTGCATCTTTAAAAAAAGTGTTAGCTCCACTTAATCATTTCACTTACAGAACTTCAGAAGTAAATTGTAAAAAATAGAGTCGATAACTTTATTTTGCATTTTATATATTTGGTAATTCATTCATTGCAATTTCAGAAACTGTATTGATAGTCTGGCAAAATTCATTTTCCCTATTTTAATAACTGCTAATGATAGTGAACATATCCTATCAAATTCAGGTTGATTTTTGGAGCATAAGGGAGCGATCATTTTAGTTAGCAGTGTGCTAAGATCATTTACAATTTACAAAAGCACAATATCCAAAGAAATATCAGCCACATTACATCAAAGAAGCGTAGAGTTATGCCACATTCTCTGCACTATTCATGTTATAAGTGCAAACAACTTTATCTTACATATGTCATTCTCTCTAAAGTACATAATAACTGGTGAGCGACTTCTTAACGCAGTTTACACTCGGTTGATCTTGATACTACGGCACGCGAGCGTCCTGCACTCTTTTCGATGAGTTGGTAATGTTACTGTATTTCAAATTCCTTTAGGTCTAGGAAAAAGTTTCTGTCATGACAGAAAGTATGAATATGTGAATACGCATTTTTTTCCACGTATTGTATAGAAAGATGAAATTGAATCCTGTAAAAATTAATTGGTAAAAAGACTTTGGTATTGATTTGTTTCGCAATTACTGAGTGTGCTCCCAATCTCCAAATATTAACTCTATATGGCTAAACGACGTTTTTAAAATAATTTCTTTTTCGATACTTCACATAGTATACAGAACTATAAAAGTGGTTATGGTACTGACCACGTTCAAGAAAACATTGATGGACCTTTTATGCAATGAGATTGTTAAAATTCAGAGTGTTCGAGTTGTCTTGAATGATTGCAAACTGGTTGTTTTTATTAATCTCACTGTTTTACAATTTTTAAAATTTTTGAAATATTCATAAACTGGTTAAAATGGCACGGACATGAGAGAGAGAGAGAGAGAGAGAGAGAGAGAGAGAGAGAGAGAGAGAGAGAGAGAGAGAGAGAGAGAGAGAGAGAGAGAGAGAGAGAGAGAGAGAGAGAGCACTAATATCATGAAAAGACATATAGATATTACCAATTACAATTAAATTCTTTCCTGCTGTTTCTTATGATTAAAAGTCAATCATTTGCGTGGAAGCTTGAATGAGGAGGTCTTAATTTGTAATTGTAGTGGCCGTTATGACTGATCTATACGATATCGCCATGTCTTTTCGGTTGAAATACGTCTCTAGGAATTAAATAAACATTCGGAAATAGATGTTATTACTATTGTTTCGACTAAATACTGCGTTCAACTATATACATAAATAGATGAACTCACATCACTGTAAACTGGAATAGTCATTCACTTGATAAACTGTGACTCTACAGTTTATTCAATATACGAACTGGAACTCTGCCGTCTAACTAGATACCTTTCTTATCGATCCACGTTCATATACATCATGAATCCCTTATATGTATTCATTCACATTTACGTATACCTCATGCTGCAATACAGATAGCTACATCCAACTTTGATAGCTATAGTTGTCATCTCTTATCGGACACTGGATCTTCCATAAGACACCGTCAGCCCCAATAAAAAATCGTCAGCCCAATAATACATCATCAGCCCCAACAATGTCCAATAACTCCCATAATGGTCAATAGTATCCAATAGGCTAAAGTAGGCTAAAAGGAAACCAAACTATTTAATTCTAAAATGGTAATAACAAAGCACGCAGTGTAACAAAGCTTCATCACCCGACATAACATAAAACCGGAGAAAAGGTTTCACAAATCAAATAAAACAAAACATACACTTTCCTCTATGGCCTGATACAATGGTGGAAAATACGCATACAACTGACAATATCAAAATGACTTGTGTCTCAGTACGAGACGTATCAAGCTTAAATCCATAGGAGTGAATAATGGTTATGGTCAAATGTTCATGTATACCATGCGTTTCTGTGACTTTCCGTCGCATGTAGTTTCAAAATCACTTTACCTGGTGGCAAATAATTCACACCAGGTAACGTACGCCTGCTAAACGAATAAGATGAAAAATAGATTCAAGGCGAACCAAGTTGTTTATAGCCTTATTATGTGACATCTAACCTCAGATGTTATATTCGGATACTGTCAGATGACATAAAGTTGAGATCTGAACGACCATTACGGCGGAAAGGATTCCTTTACCTAGCTGGCCTTAGGTCTCTCCTTTGCTGCAAGGACGACGGGTTGTCTAAACGAGGATATAGGTGGATAGGTCAATTGGAAGGACTGTTCATGAGCAACCTACAGCCGAACGTCTTCAGTTTTGCCTCCAAAGAGCTCTTGAACAGAATGGAGTCATCCTCAAAGATACTACCTGATTCGATGTTAGCGATGTGGCGCGTAAACAAGCATCATGGCTTAATGAGTCAAGAAAGGCAGAGGCAGTCAACAACGGCCACTGTATGGTAAGCTGCTCTTATTGACAGAGCATTTCTGGCCGTCGTGTCAATGTGTGTTGATTGGCCAGTTTATTCGAAAGCCAGAAATATTTGTCAGTGATGCCAGATCCAGCATCGAAGATGTGGCAACAACGTTTTGAACCAGTTTCGAGTGGTCAGAAACACACTTATTCACCTTAAACTACGGTGTGACAAATATATTAACTGCTGTTACATTTTTATCCTGCGCCAGGAGTTAATTATGTTAGGTAGAGGAATGTGTCCTGTACCAGCACAATGAAAACTTGGCTGGTACCTGGCTTTCTGAAAAGAAAGGTTTAGTATTCCCTGGGTCACAGATACGTTCGGACAATCAATCGTTAACTTATTCATCGTCGATGTTGACTGACATTTTTATTTTATATTCATGCATGTGGTAGGGGTGAAGGGTATATATATATATATATATATATATATATATATATATATATATATATATATATATATATATATATATATATATATATATATATATATATATATATGGGAAATTTAGGTGCAAATATTAGTCCATTTAGTCAGATCAATATTAATGGACAGATCTTTCACTAAGATCCCGGTTAAGTCATTGGGGGAAACTGAGGATTGCTGGTGCGGAGGGCATCTTCCAAGTATTTGTCACCAATGTAACATTCAGTTTCGCCGTGTTACAGATATCTAGTGCAGTGATACAAGTTGGACAGTTTGACCTTGGAAACGATAACAAGATTATCAGTTATTTGACAGGTATGCAACATTACATGTAAACAACTGAAATGCTACGTTCACAGCAAGAGGTAATGCAAAGAAAAGACAACAGTGAACATCGAGAAGAATTGAATGCTGATATTAAAATTCAAGGCAATGACTAATTATCATTGCAGGAACTTACTATGAAGTTAGCCATGTTGTTTGCTTTGTTAACACGACTGAGGTTGTCAGATGCTTCCCTTATGCAGATGAATATCATTCAAATTGACACGGTACAAATACACCTTAATTCATTGCAGAAACAATCTAAACCAGAGAACCATATGGAACCCATAGTTTTCCACTCTTATCCATAGTTTGTGGCTTGATTACAGTGTTATTTGCAACAGACCAAGTTTTCGAAATTCTGAAACACAGTTGTTCGTGAGCACACAATCGTCCGGTAAAAAATTTGCAAAAGACACAATATCAAAGCGGATACAGACTGTTTTGAAGGACTCTGATGCATCAGTTTATCAGGATCATCTGTTTCTGTGGCCTTTGATAAAGGCATACAATTGGGTACAATCTTGAAGGCAGCTGTTTGGGCTATTGCCTGTAACGTCGGGGAAATTCTATGACAAGCATATTTCAGGCAAGACTGAATTCAGTACAAAAGTCTGGACACCATCCATAATTTCATAATGGTCATGTAATGAACATTTTAACTTTCGTATCTCTGGTTTACTACCAACACATAAAAGTTTTATTCTTTTCCTAGTTGTTGTTAATCTATTCCATAAATGGAAGCATCTCTCTCTCTCTCTCTCTCTCTCTCTCTCTCTCTCTCTCTCTCTCTCTCTCTCTCTCTCTCTCTCTCTCTCTCTCTCTCTCTCTCTCTCTCTCTCTCTCTCTCTCTCACTCATGAGAGAGTGAAATTGATAAATTAAACTAGACTTACCAAGTCGAAGTTTGATTGTAATTTCATGAACCCCATAAGTTCCTTAATGATCATTTCCCGCGCAATACAACAGTGAGGCTTCCATTTCTTTTTGCTCTCATAACTGATCAGCCACGTGACCATTGTCATCTCCTGTGATCACCAAGGCTCTCAAGGGGTTCATGAAATTACAATGAAACTTCAACTTGGTAAGTCTAGATTAATTTATCAGTTATAGAGCATCAAAACAACTATTAGCAAGTATACACGCAATTGTGCCTACAAATTATGATAAATCTTTTTATACGTTAAAAAATATTAATCTTAGATATATGTACAAAAGCGCGATTTACGTCACATTGAGTATATCAAATCCATTGTACAAAGTATCTCCTAAAATATAAATGTGTCTGGTCGGGTACTTCATTTTATTTTCTTTCTTTCACTTTCGAAGTGATTGCTACAACATACAATCACGTGTGGCACAATGAAAATATCGTCTTGAAACCCTGATCATCAATTACCATCAGTTCTCCCTTAAAAGTCAGGTTCAACTGCAAATAGCCTTGACCTTAACTTTCTGTCACATAAAATGCCGAAGATCAGGATCTATTTTCGATAATTGTTTGATAATAATAAAAATTTAGATCACGCTCAAATTAAAGAATTTTCTTGGGTTAAGTAACAGAGCAAAAACATTTAGAACTCTCATGAAAATGATAGAGACTTTAATTACAATAAAAGATAGGCACGATTTCTAATAATTTGGAATGTAAGGAGTCTTAGTAACATTGGGTTATCCCATTAAGTTTTAAATATTGCAAATCAGCTCCCATGTCGACTTTTGCCATATCTTAATATTTTTTTTACGTACATATTTCGATTGCCCCGAGATTCTTGGAGTTTATGATCCAACTCTTTACGACTTGTAATTAGATCACGAACAAAGAACATAAAATGTATCGATGTTTTGCATACATCTATGAAGCATTTCTGGCCGAGCCATCGAGTCTAGCCAAATAAGCCAATCATAAAACAGTCAATATTAAAGCAGAAAATAATGGGATCTTCATTCCAAAACTCAGAGTATCGTGTTGTAGATTCCGATTATGTATCTGACCGATGAAGTTGAATTGCTGATTTTAATCGCATGCGATTGGCTAGACAATCTAATTGTCCATTCGTGCGTGATTTAAGCAATTACACAAATTTCTGGGAAAGTTTTAGACAAGAATTTGTTGATTTGGATAATATACATTGAAGTGGATCTGTTAAAATTTTTTTTCGAGCAACAGCTCTAAAAATTGAATCTAAAATGGGACACTTGGTTGAATTATTGGTTTCTAAGATTTATCACCAATAAGTAAGTAAGTAAGTAAGTAAGTAAGTAAGTAAGTAAGTAAGTAAGTAAGTAAGTAAGTAAGTAAGTAAGTATGTATGTATGTATGTATGTATGTATGTATGTATGTATGTATGTATGTATGTATGTATGTATGTATGTATGTATGTATGTATGTATGTATGTATGTATGTATGTATGTATGTATGTATGTATGTATGTATGTATGTATGTATGTATGTAAAAAACCGACAGGGTCGAACGGATTATATTCTTTCATGAAACATAAGATCAATAAATATGTTGGTCGGTAAATATTAACCAAAGAGAAACAGTTTAAAAAAAATCAATCACTAATTTAACAGTAGAAGGGGTATGATTCTGAGAAATGTCGAATTTATGGGATACGTTGCTAATTATCTATATAAATGAAACAAAGACAATATCTTCTTTATTAAGGAGTGGTCTTATTGCAAGGGTATTGCAGTGTGTAGGTTTATATGTACATGTGTTTGTTCGTTAAATGGAAGAAATATTCTTTCAGTGCAAGCAATGGCCAAATATTAAGCCTTGAGCTGCTCACTACATTTATACATTTATCTTTATTTTCATCCATATTCTTGCAAAAATATTCACTTTGACAACGACTATAGATATAAAGGCAGATTCATTGCTTCATGGATCCACCTTTGTCTGTCTGTCTCTCTGTCTGTCTATCTGTCTGTCTCTCTCTCTGTCTCATTGCTTCATGGATCCACCTTTGTCTTTCTGTCTATCTGTCTATCTGTCTGTCTGTCTCATTGCTTCATGGATCCACCTTTGTCTGTCTGTCTCTCTGTCTGTCTATCTGTCTGTCTCTCTCTGTCTCATTGCTTCATGGATCCACCTTTGTCTTTCTGTCTGTCTGTCTGTCTATCTGTCTGTCTCTCTCTCTGTCTCATTGCTTCATGGATCCACCTTTGTCTTTCTGTCTATCTGTCTATCTGTCTGTCTGTCTCTGTCTCATTGCTTCATGGATCCACCTTTGTCTGTCTGTCTCTCTGTTTGTCTATCTGTCTGTCTCTCTCTGTCTCATTGCTTCATGGATCCAACTATAGATTGAAAGATTGTTTCATTGCTTTGTCAAACGAGATCTTCTATCTGTCTGTATATCTGTTTGTCTCTCTGTCTCTCTCCCCCTCCCTTTGGACGGATTGACTTAACTTTACTATCATTCATTGGTCCAGAGAAATCGTCGTATGACACAAAATCAAATCCCCATCGCTCGTATTTTTCATGGATTCATGGATTTTCGCCCGTTTGTTTTTCTTTTTTGGATACGACAGGCTGGGGGAGGGGCACCGTTTGGACATTTTCATACTTAATTATTAATAATCGAGTTTTAAAGCATAACAACAACAATAAAGTATTAAGTACGTTACAGTATGTGTATATCGTAATCGACAAATTTAACTTAAAGTGTTGACAGGATATTTAAACTATATTATTGATATCATAAACAGTGTAGATGGATCCCAAGGAAAGTATAAACATACCGTTACGATGAACCGTATTCTTGCAAACTACTTGGTGCAAGTTTAGTTTTAAGGTTTCAATCCAACCCAAACTGATTTTCTCTCTCACTCCATATTTCCGCGTATGCTGCCCCTTGGGCATGATTGGGAGAGGAGAAAGGAGAAAAAAAAAAGAAAGAAATGCAATGAAGTTGTTTATCATGTTAAATTAAGTTAGAAAACGGTGACTATTAATACTTTTGATCGTTATTTTCATACGTCATTATTGATTAATGAGTGAAAATTAATCATGGATCTATAGACATGCACTTGTAATGATGAATATATATTCGTGTTGAAAGAATGTCGCCATGGGCGGATAGATAGATAGATAGATAGATAGATAGATAGATAGATAGATAGATAGATAGATAGATAGATAGATAGATAGATAGATAGATAGATAGATAGATAGATAGATAGATAGATAGATAGATAGATAGATAGATAGATAGATAGATAGATAGATAGATAGATAGATAGATAGATAGATAGATAGATAGATAGATAGATAGATAGATAGATAGATAGATAGATAGATAGATAGGGAGATAGATAGATAGATAGATAGATAGATAGATAGATAGATAGATAGATAGATAGATAGATAGATAGATAGATAGATAGATAGATAGATAGATAGATAGATAGATAGATAGATAGATAATGTACGCTGTATCACTGGTATACGAGTTTCGCTGGCATACAGAAGAGTGCTAAGCACGCAGGCACGGTACACGGAGATCTTAGTGTTTAATGTCAGCTTGCTGTTGTTCCACACTCTCTTCGACAATCTAGAGAGAGTTGTTGATGCCTTTTCAATCCGCTTGTTGAGCTCGGTATCGAGTGAGAGGTTGTTGGTAATGGTAGAGTCCGTCTCTGCTGACCAGATCGAATGCTTTGGTGAGGTCTATAAAAGCCCTGTGTTGTTCCCTGCATTTCTCCTGCAGTTGCCTGATGCAGAAGATCATGTCGATTGTGGACCTCTCTGCGCGGAACCCACACTGAGACTCTGGATACACTCTGTCGGCAAGCGTCTGCAGTCTGTTCAGGAAGACTCAAGCGAAGACTTTACCCACGATGCTGAGAAGTGATATGCCTCTGCAGTTGTTGCAGTCACTTCTGTCGACCTTGTTCTTATACAGGGTTATGATGTTGGCGTCTCTCATGTCCTAAGGCACTGCACCTTCATCCCAGCACTGGCAGAGAAGATCATAAAGGTGTGTGAACAGCACACTGCCGCAACATTTGATGACTTCTGCTGGGATTCCATCCTTTCCTGGGGCTTTACCTGTGGTCAGTTTCTCTAATGCCAGCTTTAGTTCTGTCTCAGTAGGTTTCTCATCCAGTTTGGTCAAATAAGGGAGGTTTTCAATGGCGTTGAGGGCATTGTTGGTTACGTTATTCTCTCTGGAATACAGTTCGGAGTAGTACTCCACCCAGCGCTCCATCTGTTTGCCCTTGTCATGAATGATATCTCCTGCAGAAGACTTCAGTGGAGCTATCACTTTCTTCGTTGGACCCATTGCTTTCTTTATGCCATTATACATGCCTCTGATGTTTCCGTTGTCTACTGCTGACTGGATGCTCTGACAGAGTAGAAGCCAGTATTCATTAGCGCATTGCCGTGCTAACCTCTGCACTTTGCTTCTGGTAGACCGATATGCATGTAGTGTCCTCTCGCAGGGAGAACGCTTGAATTCCAGGTGGGCACTGCGACGCTCTTCTATTGCTGGCATGAGTGTGGCGGAATTGGCGTCAAACAAGTCATTGTTCTTTGTCTGCTTCTTACCAAAGATTCTAGTGGCTGCACTGTACACAGTATCTCTGATGTTGTCCCATCTCTCTTTGGCACTGCCATAGGGAGGTTCTGAACTGAACGCCTTGGAGAGGGCGTAAGTGAATTCTTCAGCCTTGTCTGTGTATGACGTCTTGCTCACATCGATGTGTGGTTTACCCACTTGCCTAGAGTGGTGGATCTTCTTTAGTTGAAGCTTAAATTTACAGCAGACTAGAGAGTGATCGGTGTCGGAGTCAGCGCTGTGGAATGTACAAGAAAGCTGCACACCCTTCATGGCTGAACGTCTTGTGATAATCAAGTCCAGCTGATGCCAGTGTTTGGATCGGGGATGCCTCAAAGACACTTTATGCTGTGGTTTTGTCTGAAAAAATGAATTGGTGATGATGAGGTTGTGGAACGAGCACATTTCTAGTAGATGTTGCCCGTTTTCATTCATCTTCCCAATGCCAAACTTGCCGAGACACAAAGGCCAGGAGTCGTGATCGGCACCCACCCTAGCGTTGAAGTCGCCCAGTAATATCAAGTTCTCTCCCTTCGGAATATTATCGATGAGCGAGTCGAGCTCGTTGTAAAACGCATCCTTGGTATCTGTGGTGGCACTGAGTGTGGGAGCGTAAACACTGATTAAATTAACTAGCCCGGTTGTGGTGTGGAGGCGAAGAGATAGCAATCTTTCGTTTCCTTTTTGGCAGGGTTCTATCATAGCCATCAGAGAGTTTCTGACAGCAAAAACCAACACCACACTCCCTAACTTCGTCTGAGCTCTTTTCTTGCCAGAAGAACGTGTAGTTCTTTTCTCTGAGGGACCCAGAATCTGGTAGCAGTGTCTCTTGAAGTGAGGCGATATCGACATGGAGTCTTGCGAGTTCGTCGTTGATGACTTTAGTCTTTCGAACATCACTGATTGCCTGGAGATCATCTGAAAGCCCTGTTAGCATAGTCCGGACGTTTCAGGTACCTAGCTTGAGGATTGTTGACTTCCTTGTTTTTCGTTTGTTTTTTCTTGGTGCTGTAGTTGCAGCCCGCTTGTCATGTACTCACGTATCTTAAGCCCTGCGCACACAGCAAGGCAGGCGAGCTGTGGCGGGACGGCACCTTTTTGGCTGGGGGCTGCCCAGCTTGAGGCAGGCGATAGCTGTCCAATGAGATCTGTTGGTCTCTCCCACCGTCGGAAGCAACCCCTGGCGTCTAACTCTACGCCAATCGAGAGGTGACTTATAACCGGTAACTGTTGCTTCCCGTGTTGAGTCAACGCTGTGAAGCGAAGCTGGAGTGTCCTTTCCAGGGCGCAAGCCTGAGCAAGGTTATATGGAGAATCAGCTGTTGCCCATGCAACTGACTCCCCCTCTCCACGCAGCTGATGGATCCAAGGGAAAGGACAAGCCGATACGTCATGGCACCAGCGGCGTCGCAGGAGTTGCGGAGATGTCACTAAATGCAGTGACAAGACGCCTTAGGGACTCCGTCTCCGGATTTTCTGTTGGGGTTTACTCCCTTAGCCTTTCCCATGTAAGGGTATAGTCGCAAGGCAGCGAAGGTTTGAAATTAGAGTTTACCTTCTCCTAGACGGGCTACCACCCACGGTTAACGAGCCCCATCTGCCCGAAGCATCTGGTTTTGAGGTGCCAGAAATTCGCCTGCCATCCGTATTTTAGTTAGTTTAAACAGGTTCCGCCGGGCTTAGTAGTTAAGCCACCCGTGAAGGCCTGGAGCTGGATTTGGTTGTCAGAGGCTATCACAGACGCAAGCCATTGGGGGATTTCTAGGGGAAGTGGGTGCTTATCTCCCACAACCGCCCCCGGCGATAACAACCCTTGGAACCCATATATATATATATATATATATATATATATATATATATATATATATATATATATATATATATATATATATATAACACGTAACTAAGAAATTTACGTATAATATCGACATGGTTTAAAACTTTGTATCATTGATTATATAAACAGTAGATAAATCCCAAGGAAAGTGCACACATACCATTACGACGAACCATATTATTGTAGGTTACTTGGTGTAAGCTAAATGTCATGGATTTTATCCAACGCAGAAACCTTTTCTCTCTCACTCCAGATTTCTGCGTAGTTTTTTTTACGTTATGCATTAGACGAGAGTGGGTAAGAGAAAGCAGAAAGTGTTGCGATGAAATTATGTACCATATTAATTTCATTTAGACAACGGGGATAATTAAAACTTTTTATAGTTATTTTCATACGTCACTAATGAATAATATCTGGAAAATCTTCATTGATCTAGAATCAATAGCACACGGACGCGTGAATATTTATATATGCGTATTATTGCGCCATGGGCGGATCACAGTTTGATATACCAATAGTAATGTTATATCAGTTTACTTTGCTTTGTGATGGTGGATGGAAATTTAATGTGCTATTTACTTGAAATAGTTCTTTGATTTACGATGTGGCTAATTTAAGACTTATTTACACTGAAGTTACCCACCCACCCTGATTTAGGACATGAAATGTTTACTTAAGCTCTGTTTATGTCGGACCATTTTTACCGGTCAACGCACAGATAGTCTTGTTAACATTTCATTATATAGTTACTTTTCGATCTGTCCAGCGTCGTGTCGGACGGAATCGCTGTTGTTGAAACTTAGTACAGTCGCCATTGTTTGGCGTTTGAACAGACTTGAGTGTTGAAAGAGTTACTATATCGAGACGATAGCATCGTTTGGTTTGTTTTGACGTACAAGATGGTAAAAAATTCAGCTTGAGCCCATTAATTACATCACTTACCAAATTATTTTATACTTTCCTAATTTTCTTTCAAAGTTTAGTCTCCAGCCACCTAAAATGTATTATTCATTTGTAGATGCTTATTTAACAAATTATTTACTTTAACTATGCCTTATTGATTTCATTGGAATTGTATGTTTGCTTCTTTATTTCAGTAATAAGTTTACTTTAATGAAATAAGCTATCTTTCTTCTTCTTCTTCTTCTTCCTCTTCTTCTTCTTCTTCTTCTTCTTCTTCTTCTTCTTCTTCTTCTTCTTCTTCTTCTTCTTCTTCTTCTCGCTATCATTATACTTCTAGAACTGTCTGTCTCACTTTCTCTCTCTCTCTCCAATACCTACATTGTATCACCGAATGCCCTTTTATTAGAAACGAAAGTAGGTTAGAATAAATGAAATATGTTTAGACTATTTGAAGGCTTCACTCCATCCGTTCGTCCACTAACTTCACTGGTGTGCATCAGCAAACACACCGGTTTCATCTAGCGAAGAATGTCCTTATTTAGGCTTTGTAAAGAATTTATCCCGTTACATGAATCAGTAGAATAAATATATGACAACCGTGTGTACGAGTTTGATTGATTAACTTCATTATATTGTCGGTCTGTCTGCATTAACTGAAGTACACCTCATAACAACGAAAAGATTAAGTATTAGTATGCAACACATGGGTAAATTAATTAGCTTCATAATCTACTAAACAGTCATCTGCCATTGGTGTCTCCCCAATAATAATAATAATAATAATAATAATAATAATAATAATAATAATAATAATAATAATAATAATAATAATAATAATAATAATAATAATAATAAAAATAAAGAGTGAGATATAATACATCAATTTTGTTGCCAGTAGTTTTGATAAACTAATGACAAAGTATGATTTGATAAACTAATGACAAAGTATGATTTACGTTCGGTCTAAGGGACGTAATCCAGATTAAACACCTGAAGGTGAGGGGAGAGGCAATCTTACTAAAATCTTACTAAGTCCGACATCAACAAGAACTGACGGATACCGATATGAGGTCATGCTCTGTTGACCGTTCGATTCACCAATCAAATTAGAGCTTTCACATTGATGAAAATGAAAAAATGTCACTCAAAACAACGTTGCTAATGAAAACTGTACATAACACGGAATGCACGGTTTTATCTGATATTTGACCAACAATAAGCGGACTCCATCATCCAAACAAATTATATTAAATACACACAATTCTTTCATCAATACGCACACGCATCATTGTTGGATGAATGTGTATTAATGTGGTTGTACCTATATGTCAATATCTGATTTCATATGTTTATGATTGCCTGGTGTGTTTTTACACATGGCTTCTTATCCGGGTTACACTCAAAGCAGACTTTTCGTTCCACATCCTACATGTATTGACTGAAATCTTCCAATCCTATTGCATCGTCCCATCGTTCAGAGGGAAAAAATTCTTAATAGAGAAAAATGATGTGTTCTTGCCCTAACACACCTTTCATTCACAGCAATAGAAAGAATTAAGCACGCAAAATGGATTTATCTGCTCCAAAGTAACTGTTCTGTAGTTTCATTTGCGATTATCCAGTTCGCTACAGTGGTTATTTCTCATTAAATCTTTGAGCTGGTTCTCCTTCGAGACGATAATTCCGTTTTGCATAAGATGATCGGGAGAACGTCCACCCCCCCCACTCCCAAGGATTAAGCAAAGCAAACATGCTTCTTATCGGCACCTTTACTTGGCTCTGTATGCTTCATCTGAAATTTTAAAAGTTATTAAGCATGTGCGTGCTTGCGTACGTACGTGTGTGCGCGTTTGTCTGTGTGTGTGTGTGTTTGTAAGAGCAGCAATCATACACTTTTTTTTTCAACGTCCATCGAATCCCTCATACGTTGAAAGCCTCGACCAGCGGGCTCACGCTTGATCTACCCAATAGAGATATGGGCATACCAGAATAATGACATGCATGTTCAAGGCCAGTGTCAAAAGAAATTATCTACATGAAAACTTTGGAAGAAACGTTGAGAGGGTCACCTGAGTATAAAGTCAACAACGGAGGACGAATGACCATTGAATTTGTAGAAGCTAGTTTGGCCACAAAATACGAAAATCTCATCGCTTCCAATTAAGTATTATTTTAGTTTTAATTTCGCTTTTTAAAAAATGTCTTAATGTGTAAGTCTTAGTAAAAGTTTACCTTTCCAGTGATTACATTTTTTTCCCTTAAATTTATAAAGTATCCATTATAGCTTTCAAAAATAAACTTGATAGAAAAGAACAAACGGAAGAACGTTCTTCAAATAATTTAGATGTGTGATACTTTGATGGATATAACTGCGTCCTTGACATTTTTTCTAATATTGTCATTATTAACAAGGACATATTTTGCACTCACCCAAAAAATATTCTTAAGAAAGTTATGTTTAAAATTGTTTAGTTTTATTTATAGTTGTTTGAGCTGGAAGAACGTTTATACTTGAGATTGTTTTTTTTTTTGTTTGTTTTCTTTTTGTTAGAAGCGACCCCTCCCTCCCTCTTTACCTAAGCAGACCACAAATTAATGTTCAAAGAACATAATTGTAAATATAATTGAACATAAAATAGGGTTTCAAAACTAGATGGTCAATGTTCACACATTTTGTTTCACGATACAACTGACTAACATTAAGAAATTTACTTTTATTATCCAGTGTTAAGTTCGGTGCAGTTCTTCTATTCATCGTATTTAAAAATATGTGTGCAGTTCAATGGCATTCTAGGGGTAATTGGCGCCCAGAACAAAGATGATGGTTCAAAAGGGTCTTGGGGCCCCAAGACCTCTGGTGCAAGGTATTATAGAACCCACCATCCAACTAATTTTGATTTATGCTTCCATTAGCCAGATTTGTCAGGTTTCCCAATCGAAATTGCACAACGATGCTTGATTTCCACAATTCGATACTGAAAAGTTTGCTGAGATATACGTGGTTGTCATGGATACACACACTGCAGCCATCATTTTAGGAACTGGACCACTAATTCAGTCCCCATATGAATTTTTAATCTTAATATATTAAAAAATTAAAAATAGGTTTTCATTAGCTTGGTATAGAACACGCACATGGTTCCATTCATAAAAGTAACAGAAATGTTGTTCAGCCTTGAAAACATATGCTCTTGAGCCTCTTGTGCTGCTTAGGGGGCAGAGCCGGTTTTTATGTACAAATTTAATGCCTCAATTAGTGATCTAGTACCAAAAAATCATAAAAAATCAAATACACAAATGAGGCCAAGAAAGTACATATTTTTAGATACCTGTATTAAAACAAAGAATAAAAATATTACCCACTTGAGAAGTCAGCGGCAGTTCATAGCAGTAGTTTATGCACCCCAATCCCAAATTTATACCTGCAATTTTCATTTCCGAAGGTCATTTTTGACACCATGTGGTGCTCACAGTGCAAACACAAGCCCTTTTCCTAGGCGACATTTCTGCGAAACAGTGTGTACTAAACAGGCTGATGCAATTGAAAATAGTTGCCATCCAAGCCGTTTTTGAGATATTCTACTTGTCCCAAACCCACGTGTTTACTGCTATAAGAGGCTAGCTCTTCCTCCTAGCCAACTATTGGTATTTCACTATGAACATATTGCAGAGTAACTATGGAAGGTGTACATGCCTGACATCAATTTCAAGAACAACACAATCCCGAAACCCCTAGTTCACAAATATATCCATATCTTTAATTAGTAAACAATAATAGCTGAAAAGGTCACACCATGACCTTAAGTTAAGAAATTTGAAGATAGTTTAGATTAACATATGATTTGTATTGATTGTCACACAGTGAAAAGTTCAGTACTGAGAAATAAATGTAGAGAATATATAGTAAAATTAATTGTGTTCTATGGTGAAAAGAAGGTGGCGAATTGTGAGCATGAACATAGCCATAGGAAGACAGCCTGTTTTCTAAAAGTTTTACTTAATCTCTGTTTTGAGCTTAAGAAGTTTAATTTATAACAAAGGTTATATTGCAAACTAGAACTTATGTCTATCGTCCCGAAACAATGTGTAATTTTACTATTACAACGCTTGAAACGAGTAGTTTTACTCGGTAAACATGTGCTTGACGCACCTATTCTGCATAGCATTTTCACATGACAAATCTATTACACATGTATATATAAGAGAAAAAAATTCCTCCTGGAATTTCTCTGTCCATACTGATTGTGTACGTGAAAAAATATACATCAGATCAATGCGAGCATTCTATTTTAAATAATTCACTTTTTTAAATATCAGGACAACAGATTGTTTAGTCTGAACGCATATGAATTACTTATACTGGCTGATTTGTTTGAAAACAATTCTATACCTTAAATTTGATTACTTCAAAGTCATGAAGTTTCTGCAAATCATCCTAGCCAAACAATCATGACAGTAGGATCTTTAGATGCAGGTAGTGAATTAGCTGTAAAATGCATGTAAATTATGGTTTAATAATGATGAAATACGTGTATAGATACGGGTATTTTCAAATTAAATGTGTTCCATGACCGTTATAAAGTATGCATTTGGTTTGATAATGTTTTTATCGAATGGTAATTTAGAAGATAAGTTTGATAATGATTTTATCGAATAGTATTGTTCGAAAATAACGATAACATGCATAATAACGAATATTTTACAAATATTTTTAGGGTTTATATAGATGTCCAAGAATTCAGAATTAATTTGCTCCTGCATATTAAATGTAAAATACCTTTTCTAATATCAAGTAATTTATAAAATAAAGAAATATCACTAAATTCTTAAAATTGTTTAATAGTTTTGGCCAGATCATAACGTCATTATTTAATCATTCTGATGATATTCGTATGCATAAGCAATGCAAAAGCATGTTGTTTAAAACCATTGTCAGGCAGACAAAATATCTGTATTTTCATAAGCAGCGAGAAAGACTTGTCCAGTCACAAAATAATTCTGCTATGGTTTGCAAAGTTTTTAAACATTATGTCAGGAAACACTGCTCATATTGTTGGGTCTCAGTGGTTCGATTATTTTAGAAACTCACTTACTGAAGATATCAAAGTTACTGCAAGCGGTGATGCAGAAATCAAAATTAAAATTAACGACATTAACTTTGAAATTTTGAATGAACCAATTATTAGATAAGAACTTTTTACCGTCTTTTCAGTTTTGCTTCAAGGAAAATTAGACTTGACCACTGAGTAAATGATTCGTTCAAAAGAAACTTGCATAGATATTGAACCCTTCTGTGTTATGTTTAATAAAATATTTGACTAAGGCATATTTCCAGAGAAATAATAAAGGCTTAATTTGTCTATAATGTAGGTAAAAGTCCAACAATTAGATATGTATTCTGTTAATAGATGCACTGCGCACATTGTTTCTTTTGCAAAAATATTCAATACCAGATAAGTGTTTGTTCTCAAGAAAAGAATATTATTTGCGAGTTAAATCAGTTGCACAGCAGACAATTTATCTATTCTGTACCAATTGTTCAGAATCATCTGTCATAAAGATATTTCATTGTTTACTTGGTGATATTTCCAAAGGTTTTCATGCCAGATCTCATATAAAACTTTGGATATCGTTATCTAGAAATGGTATTCAAGGTAAATTCATGTGCATGCTTAAATGAATGTATGCTAGTTACAAAACGTGTTAAGCAGATCACTTTTAATATTAAATAGGCATAAAACAGGGTTGTCTTCTTAGTCCTATTTTATTCTCCTTTTTGATTAACGCTCTTACTGATGCGCTACGTGTAAAACATTCTCGTGGCATCTTTATAAATGAAATCATGAAGATTTTTTTTGGTCATTTTGCATGCCGATGACTTTGCAAACTGTGTTGAAACTGGGATTTTATCGCAGAAACAAACGTACACTCTAGATAAAGTTTGTCAAAATTTAGATATTAATATCAGAAGGGCTGAATGTTGAGAGAGAGAGAGAGAGAGAGAGAGAGAGAGAGAGAGAGAGAGAGAGAGAGAGAGAGAGAGAGAGAGAGAGAGAGAGAGAGAGAGAGAGAGAGAGAGAGATTAAATGTTTCACCATACACATGTATACGGGTTTAGATCCACGATTCCAACAAAAAAAAAAACCTGCAACTGATATGGAGTACAGACAAAATATATGCAGAACACATTTTGTTATAAATCAGCATAAGTAAATTTGGCTGCTTTAGTATTTACGATATTTTTAAAACTGTTTGATAGCATAGTTAAACAAATTTGTTTGCTGTGGTTCACAAGTCTGGGGCTACGAATATTCAGAATTAATAGAAAAGGTACAACCAAAGTCCTGTAAACATTACCTTAATCTCTCGCCCTCAATGAACAATGTTTATGCAGTTGAATGATGTGGAAAATACCAATTAGGTGTTATTTATTATATACTATGTCACAAACGTTTCCAACGTTTAGTTAATATCGATCAAAACACGTATTCATATAACTGTTATCTGATTTTAAAGTACAGTATTGTAATAAAATGTAGGAGATTCACATTTCGTTAGAGCGGTCCGATTAAGCTTGTCTGATATTTGGAATTCGGTGCAATGAGAAAAATATTCCTTAGCCCGAAATAATTAGCCAATTACTAAGAGCCGACGTCACGGAGAAAAGTGTTAGTGAGCTTCCATGATGCCATGGTCAATGAGTAGCGAACTCAGACCCAAACCGCATAACTGTCTCTGGAATAATGTAGTCCTTATTAAAAATCTAGTGGTGTACATTGGTGTTGTGACTGCAGTGGCAGTATTTATTGCAGAAAATCGGTAAATTACACAATGGAATAAATTGAAAAGGGACTCGACAGATACCGTTTATGTAGCCATGGTGGCAAATGTGATGCAGTTGCATTGGCGTGATGTGCATTGAAACCATAGATTGACGGGCCTAAGGTGGCGTAGTTAAGTTAATTCCCTGTGTTAGGTGATTGTCGTAGAGTGTGAACTGCTGACGGTACGGAAAGTTGGTGAAGATAAACTATGCAGATGTGCGGTGGATTGATATTTAGCAAGTTGTGAATAATGTGGTCTTGCATTGACTAGAGTAAAATCTATGTATAGAATGGACACGTCGGGCTTTCTAACTTACAAATAAAGTTGTATAGAAGTCTTTGGAAATTTAGGGTAAACTTATGACTTCTAGCGGGAATTGCGCCATGGTTATGACACCGCTCGGCCAAGCAAAGATATCTGGCTTGTAACAGTATCTATTATATATCATTACTGACCATTGCTTGAATTAATTTAAAGTACTATGTCTCGGTAAAATATGTTAAGAAATGACTATATTCATGTTAAGAAATGACTATTCATGTTAAGAAATGACTATTCATGTTAAGAAATGACTATATTCATGTTAAGAAATGACTATTCATGTTAAGAAATGACTATATTCATGTTAAGAAATGACTATTCATGTTAAGAAATGACTATATTCATGTTAAGAAATGACTATTCATGTTAAGAAATGACTATATTCATGTTAAGAAATGACTATTCATGTTAAGAAATGACTATATTCATGTTAAGAAATGACTATATTCATGTTAAGAAATGACTATTCATGTTAAGAAATGACTATTCATGTTAAGAAATGACTATATTCATGTTAATAAATGACTATATTCATGTTAAGAAATGACTATTCATGTTAAAAATGACTATATTCATGCTAATAAATGCTATATTAATGTCAACAAATCCCTATATTCAGAGCCGTTTTAAGAAATTTGATGCCTTAGGCACAAACACTAAACTGCTAACACAACCGACACAGAAATTTTGGTTTTGGACTGCCTCTGGGTCTCGCGTGCCTTTGCCTTACAATGGCACTGACTTTATTCGTGGTAAGAAATGACTATATTCATTTTAAGAAATGACTATATTCGTGTTAAGAAATGACTATATTCGTGTTAAGAAATTATTATATTTATATGGGTTTGGTTTCGTATGGATTGAGCGAGATATATATTTCTTCATAAAGATATTTCAACAAGTAGAGATTGCATAATACAAATATAACAAGTAACATCATTCAGCGCGAGGAAATTACAGATGTTTGAAATCCTTTTTCAATACCCAACAGTTTTTAGCCAATGAGACTTTCATTAAGATTTAAGAAATGGAGTTTTTAAACTTCCATTAAAATTTACAAACGGATTTGTAGGTTTTCCATTGCATTTTAGAAGATGGGTTTCCTTGACAACTATGTGATGTAGCATAAAAGGACACATATTTCGATGTTCCAAAAATAATGTAGTATAGTTTCGTTGTTATTTATTTATTTACAGCCTAGTGGTTAGATCGTCCGCGGCTGGTCGCAGGTTCGAACCCCGGTCAAGTCTTTCCAAAGACGTTTAAAAATGGTTCTAACAGCTGCCTCGCTTGGCGCTCAGCATTAACAGGTTAGTGTTAAGACTGGCCGGCATGGTGTCAGGATAATGTGACTGGGTGGGCCATCATGCCACATGTCTGCGGCACGATGCCTCAGTGATAGACATAACTATAAACTGTCACACTGCAGACATAGTAGCGATAGGACTAAATTTTTAAAGCTACGTTAAAAATGTAAATCACACACACACACACACACACACACACACACACACACACACACACACACACTTATTTTGTTCCCAAAAATACTGAGTAGTATGATTCAAAAAGGTGACCTTACACAAACTACGATCAAACCACGAAGCGATCAACTTATGACGCAAAGCAATTATTTGAGTTGTATAAAGCTATCGAACATTCTGAACGAGACGAAGTGTCTAGTCTAAAAAACCAATCACGAACTGTTCAAACTGAAGATCTGATCCAGATAGAAACACATTAACGTGTCTGACTTTATTTTATAGATACCCATTAGGTATCTAATTGGTACCACATAAGCTTTCATGGCTAAATATTATTGCTTAAGATTGGAAAACCTTCTCTGTATATTGACACGATTTAGAAAGGTGGGAGCAAAAAATGAAGACGCAAGGACACTTTTGAAATATGCATTTATATATTTTTTTCTGGGTCGGTGGAGGCGTGGAATATTGACATATTTCTCTAGTCTGTTTCCCTACTTCGTGTGCTGTTTGTGTTGCACTCAGCTATACGTATAGCAGAGTACAACGCAGGGAGCATGCGAAGCAGGGAATGACTAATTTCTCCCCACATTTATGTTTTACTAAACCAAATTACGTTAAGAAATAAAATCCAAGCAGTTTCAAATTATGGGTAAAGGATTCGTGTCTTGATGGTTGTCTCTTATGGTAGGCAACATAAACAGCACTCAGAATTGACATGACTTGCACTTGCAATCACGTGGTTTCAAAAATATCAACTCAAAATCGAACACAAAAAAGAATTTCAGAATCAAAGGAAAAAGAAGCCTTGACAATCAATGCAATTATTCGACAAGAAGAAGAACTTTTTGAAAGTTTCGTTTGTATTATACCCTGACCTCAAAGCTGAAGGTTCATTCTCATAATGTTTATAAATCGATACAGAGAAAACCGTAAATAGTTCACATGTATTGTATCGGCTTCATCTGTTAAGCTTCATCATTTTTAACCTTGCCATGGTTATGAACTGAATTCTAAAATGAAGGAAAAAAATGTACAATCATCGTATTATGAACGTACAGTTACACCCACCCCACCACCCACCACCCTGAAATCATTGTTACTTCTGACTAAGTGTTCCAAATTGTTTACCAGTATATATTGTAGAACCAGATGCATTAAACAGAAACGAATTGAAATATTAACTTAGTATATTGTTTTTCATGTCATTTTACGGTTCTCGCCTTTACAAACGTTTAGGAATTTATTTACTTGAAACAAACAAATGTTTGAACCTCGTATTATGCGTGTTTATGCATTAATTTCTTTTCCCATAAATCTAGTCCAGCTAAAATGAAATTTTCGTTGGAATTCGTTTCTCTTCAGTGCCGGTTACTGGTTCGTTCCCTTTCTAATTTATGTGTTAAGTTTGACATTTTGTACAGAATACATATAAGCGGCCAATGTCTGGTTCTCTTTCTTAATCATTTTGTATGTACGATAGATAATAGGATACGGACAGGGAACCATATTACGTATTTATTGATCTCCAACTGTTTGATCGTTGGTACCGCAACTCATTAAAAATATGGTGTTTCTTCAAACAACAGCGTTTCTTCAGAGAAACCTTAATTAATTGAATTCGCAAATTTTGAGAGAGAGAGAGAGAGAGAGAGAGAGAGAGAGAGAGAGAGAGAGAGAGAGAGAGAGAGAGAGAGAGAGAGAGAGAGAGAGAGAGAGAGAGAGAGAGAGATTAGGCTTCTTCAAATTAAAACACGTAGTAAAGTGCACGTGTCACCTGCTGTTATTTCCAGAGCTTCAATGACAGCCATATTTGTTTCCACCAACATCCTCTTCCAGTTTTGAAGCCTCCACATTTTCAGTTTTGAGCAAGGGCTTAACAACTTATAGTCAAATATGCAGCTGAGTGCATAGAAATATAAAAAATACGCGGAAAGCAAGTACCTAGCATAAAAATATAAAAATAATTACTTAGGAAGCAAGTACATTGAAGTCATATTCTCATCTTTTTTAAATGTGCTGCTTACAGTACCCTAGTTACGTCATTGATAAGATATAGGTGAATAATAATAATAATAATAATAATAATAATAATAATAATAATAATAATAATAATAATAATAATAATAATAATAATAATAATAATAATAATAATATTTCTTCGCAAGATTTGTTGCCGACGTAACCAACCCGAGAAAGAACAAGAATTTAAACATAAGGCTCGAATCAGCAAATTTAATGGAAAATTATGTCAAGGAGTATTAAGTGTATGTAACCGTGAGAAGGATGATTTTCCTTTTATTTATTTCAATAGTGTTATTCAGCTGGAAATGAAGGGTGCAGATTAGGTCAGACACATAAGACTGCACAATGGAGTATCTTATTGCAAATATTCAACATAATCTGAACGCTATTTTATTTTAAAAACTGTGTGGAAATTTCAGGTAAAATAAAAGTTAGATATACATGTAAAACTCAACATGAAAAGTCGGAGAAACTATTTTGAATGACTGCTTCTTAATGAAATCGTAAACTTGTATTTCGTCTCAGAAGCAGTATAAAGTCTAGCCAATTCGTTTAGTAGAAATCGTTGATTATGCGATAACACCAATTGCTTACTTTGGGTCAGAAATTCGGGAATACGAATATTGAAAATTGTACAATACAGCTTTTGATAATATTATTTAGGTGTTCATAAAACTACTAGTTATGCGATCGTATTAGGGAGTGATGTATATACTTACATTGTACCTCGTATATCTTGTACAATGTATAAAAATACTGGTTGAAGGTTGCAAGAATACTTTCAACTTGCTACCTACACTAATGGTATTTAATGTTGAAAAGGTTAGATGAAGCCAACCGTGTTTATTGGGCTACCAAAATAAATGCCATGGTGTTTCATTTCAGTTTTATATGTCTCATTAAATCAAGATTTTGGAGATAAAAAAGAATGTTCTCTATTTTCTTTAACGATTCGACTTTTCCAACTGGCAAAGCGATAGTATCAATGCACAAGAATGAATGCACAAAGCTGAATTATAACCGAAAAATATTTATCATGTGGATTTATCATATTTTTAAAGAAGTTTCTTGCTAAATTTAGGTGCTCATCACACATGCTAAACGTAGAGATGCATTGGCATAATGGGATTGAGAAAAAATAGGGTACTGTGACTTATGTCAGAAAATTAATGATCATTTGGTAGAAGATGAATTCCATTTTGTTTGTGTTTGTCCAGCTTATGACAATTTAAGAAAGAAATATTTTAATGAAGTTTATAATCTATATCCATCTGTAGAAAAGTTTGTATCCCTCATGAGCCATAATAATATATTATATTATAAGAAATTTTCTTACTGCATCAGTTCGCCTTACACAGCTTTGATAACCTGTACCAATGGGGAATGACATACTTTATGGTAGTAACACCTTTTTTAATTTCATACACTGATTATGTATTGGGTGTCTATTCTCATGCTGAACACCACATCTAATTCTATACACCAGGGCAGACTATATTTACTTGTAATTGTATTTTGTAAGAAAGGCCCGTGGCCTAAATTTCTGATGAAGCATTCAAGTCCATACGCTATTAGATAAAGGTAATACAATTGGCGATGTGTAAGCAAATGACCTAATGTCACATCAAGAAAATAGGAAATAACTCCTTGGAGAGGTGCATTAATGAAAGCCAAGACTAGGAGCAAGAAAACTCATTGAATGGAGAATAATTACAATGAAGTGCTAGAATTTCATTCAAGAGAAACATAACAGACGTATGCCTGTTTCTCTCTTGATGTTTACCAAAACATATAGGACTTTTAAAAGAATTTATTTCCAAATTTTATAATCTCTGCCACCACACAAAACCTTTAATATGGGATAGCTATTTTATCTAGATGATACAGCATAGAGTAGACGAATCTGCGTTGTCTGTGTCTAACTTTATTTTGAAATGAATTGCACAAATTAGTTAAGCGCCACGTCTTTTGCATATCTGATCACTGAACGATAGCTGTTTCACAGTCTCTATTTTGTTCAACGAACATGGAATCAGATTTTGATAGAACAATCTCATCATTTGTCCAATTTGATTAATGTTTGTCTCCTGATAAAAAAGTCGTCTCATTTAGAGAGAATTTATGCAATCTCTAAGAAAGGAAGTAGTCTCCCGGACAAACATTTTGATGTTTTTGGTATCAAAAACTTCTGCTTAAATTGACGCATTGATATGACTCTGATAGGAAATAGGGTCACAACTTTTAGATAATGTCCAGCTACCAAAACAATATGAAAGATGTATTTGCATCGTAGTGTTGGTTGTTCGATTTTACAAATATGAAATGCCACGGAGATAAATGATATAATAGAACTGGTCTATCCATCATTATTATTGGATCTTTCTTCGTGCCGCCATGATCATTCGAATCATTTATTATCAGTAATAATTGTTCTACCACAAAATAAACACATAACAACCTCATTTCAGAATCACTCATTATCCCAGAACCATCATTGTTTTCATCGTCACAGCAACTTTCATTTTTCTTTGTGATTTTTTGGTTTTTAAGTTTAATAGAGGCAGTGGTTGTGGTGATGATGGGTTGTTTCTTTGTGTGTATTCTCTTTTTTAATAGCTAAGAGGCAAATTTCAAAGTGCAAATCTTGAGACATTACAGTATACAAGAGTAAAAACCGCATTCATTGTATAAATAAGATTCAAATTCATATATCGCTTAGCACACGGAAAAGGCTGAGAGAGTAAAACCGTTCAATTACAAAAAAAAAAAAAATAAAATAAAAAAAAAAAATATAAAATCTGGGGGTAGGGCATGAAGAGATTGGAACCTTTATTGATCTGTATAATATAATTCTCCAGTGTTAGTTCATCGGGGGGGGATTTAAAATATTGGACTTGATTTGGGATTAGAGGCACTTCTTATTAAATCAATATGGTCGAAAACAAGAATTTGTTGGTGCGCAATTAAAGAATTCATTAGGGTCTATTGCCTTTCAAAATGTCATCATTGTTCGTGCCTTCCGATGGCTTAATGCAGTCCGGACATGCGCTAGTCTGACAGGAAAATCTTCACACAATTAATTGCAATTTTTCAGCGACGGCTAAGAATGTGTTTATTTTAAAAATGAATCGAAGAATTAAATGCCCAAAGAATGTTTCCTTAATCAGCATTACATAACGATGCTGTTTCATTGATCTGAATATTTAATTAAAGGATTATAGCTTGCCCAATCTACATTACACGGCAATGTTTCTTGACTTAGGAAATCGAGAAGAAAATATAAGAGCCATTAGCACCTTAATTAGGTCCTTTATGTATCATACACGTTTGTACGTATGGTTGTACAAATTGTCTAAACCCTATCAATACACAGATAAAATCTACTGTACATGTGGTGAGTTCATCTATTTCCGTTTCAGTGTGACTGAGTGTGCTGAAACAGAGGAGGGAGAGTCCGTAGAAGATTCAGTTCAGGCGGATTTAAATTCCTGATGAAAAGTTGCACACCGATGCTTGCTCGGCATCTTCTCTAGATGTTATTGGAAAATATAATGTTTGATATTTTGTAAAATTGATACAAATAATTATATAGTATATTGCAAGTGTTTTTAGCAATCTGTTTACAGCTAGTACAGTAAACGTGTGTGTGTTTGTGTGTGTGTGTGTGTGTGTGTGTGTGTGTGTGTGTGTGAAACCAACAAAAGTAGTTTCTCGAATCTGTTTATTTTATCTAATTAACAGAAGGAAATGAGTGCTAAGTGCTCTTCCAAAGGTCACACTGAAGAACCCGACCCTGTACAAAACCCCAGGAATCTTAGATTAGGAGTCCAAAGCTCCGCCTAGTTAGTTACCGCGGCAACTCCATTATTGTCTAATATGGGGGTGAACAGAAACCCTACCATTTTCTAACATTGGGGTATACAGATCTCCCGATATTTGTCTGATAAGGGGGTAAACAGAAATCTTATCATTGTCTAATATGGGCGTGCACAGGAATCCTATCATTTGTTCACAATAAAAACTAGTTATGTAAAAATGCGTTTACAAATGAAGATTATCTGAAAGTACAATTTCCAATCATGGACAAAAGCATATAATACTTAGTTGTTAAAAATGCATTATATGGAAAATTCTATACAATACTGGGGAAGTGCGTGTTTTAGATTCCGTTATCGACATGAATCACGCCTTCTACCCCCATGACTTTATCATGTGGGACATTCGCGAGTGCTTACCATTTCCGCATAATCTCGCGGATACCTGAGAGTGGCTCGCGTCAGATAAATTTCCGTGGATTTCTTTAGTGGAAATCTAGTACAATTATTGATCCCTTATGTGCCTGCAGTCTGACTTACTGCGCTAATCTGCTGGGCAATAAAAAAGTCCAAATTTAGATATCCGCTGTTTTGATGCCTGATTCTCAAAGAGAAAACCAAAGATATTGCGGATCCAAATTCCTAATTCCTACATCACCACAGAAATGAGAGTGAATTGAATTATAATTTTTGCATATAAGTGCTGCCGGTGCGTCACACATTGTTTTCACCATCACTGGTAATTTCTTTTTACTTCTTTATTAAGTGTTCTCAGTTTCCTAATTAATCTGTTCGAGAATCATGCTTTCATCAAGACATCGCATGTTTTAATGCAATAAAAAACGCAGAATATCATAGTATGATATCGTACAAAAAAATTAAGTTGATGGCGGTAAATTTGTCGCCGTGCACGTCGTTGACGACCTTAAAGACTGATTTTTTTTTAATATGCCCTTAAATTATCCCCACGTGAACAAAGCAAGCTTTATGTTGACGGACCCTTCTTGATGTTTGTTTCCATAGCGACATGAACGGTTCAGAGGTACAGTACTATCAAGTGTGGATAAAATATATTTCCCGATTGGTTTGCCGAAATAGCAAGTACCATGGACGAAGGTTTCTGTATCGACACTACGTGCATGCATTCATCACGCAACAGCGATTTGACGACCATGACAATTATTGTGGCGTTATTAGTGAGAAATCATAGCGTACAGTCATGACAGAACCCGACAAGACTATTTTGAAATCCACTTCGGTACAAAGAAAGATATAGTCTCTTATGTGATATAAGCGGACTTTAAATGACTGGACGTGACCGCAGACATTACTATGACGACCTGTGACGGAGTTAGTTACTTATGCACGATGCCACCAATAACATCTACGCGAACATGGGTGCGGAAAAGTTGGTAAACTATTTGAGCCCAGTAGTAAGAAAGTCGTGGGGAAATTCAAAGACGAGCCAGCGACCAAGACCGTAGAATATATCTTAACAACGTACATTTACGTGGAGACGTGCAACATTTTGTGCCATCCAGTATGCTGGCAAAACATTTTACTTAAAAAGATGAATAATCGCAACAAATTATTTCAGAAATATGATCTTATCTTTGATTGATTCTCGTATGAGCAATTAAATTCGGGCAGAAAAGTTGAAAGTGAAAAATAAATGCACACCGTCATAGATGTCACCCTATGAAGCAATATTTTCTACAAAGACAACAAGGCCATGCACTAGAGTGCTGATAATTGACATCAAAATATAGTAACCTTGTCCTAGGTCATGCACTAGAGTGCCGATAATTGACATCAAAATATAGTAACCTTGTCCTAGGTCATGCACTAGAGTGCTGATAATTAACATCAAAATATAGTAGCCTTGTCCTAGGCCATGCACTAGAATGCTAGATTGCTGATAATTGAGATCAAAATACAGTAACCTTGTCCTAGACCATGCATTAGAGTGCTGATAATTGACATCAAAATATAGTAACCTTGTCCTAGGCCATGCATTAGAGTGCTGATAATTGAGATCAAAATATAGTAACCTTGTCCTAGGCCATGCATTAGAGTGCTGATAATTTACATCAAAATATAGTAGCCTTGTCCATACATAACATATTCGTTTGCACGCGTGTCGTTCCTGCTGCCTTTGTACACTCGCTGTTATTGTTGCTTTTATACGCATGTCGTTATTATTACTTTTACTTAGCTTACACCTCCATTTTCTGGGGAGTTTATCTTTTTGGATCAAAATGTAAATTTTGCTTTTCGTTTCTGAATGGTACATGCTTGATTGTAATTTCCTCACCATAACAAAGTTCATTAAAATATGAATTATAAAAATATATAATTTGAAATTCATTTTCCAGCTACGCCATATTACGCCATATTACGCCATATATATATATATATATATATATATATATATATATATATATATATATATATATATATATATATATATATATCTGTGTGTGTGCAATTTTTCATTAGCGGTGGCTTTCTTTCAAAAATGTGAGTGATAATATTTTAACAATCAATTGCATTTATGTTTTATTATTGATCCATATATTAATTATATATAAATTATATTTACGAAAACATCTCTACTTTCCTATTTTAACCAGTGTTTTAATACTTACGATAGACAAATTTAAAACTGGTCAGTTTATAATTACTGATTTTGTTGCAATCAAAGCATATAAACGTCCTTTGTATACATGTATACTTTATTAATATCAGGCTATTAGACAGATTTAAAGTATTTGCTCGGGATTAAGTTACAAACTTGTGTCAATTAATATGGTTGTTATTGACTTTGTAGTCAACATAACTAAATAATGTTTACATTTACTTGTGCTAAAACAAAGAATGTCGTTACTGAATTTCAGCCACTACGATCACGGTTCATTTCCAGTGTCATTATCGTTATTATTATAACCGTTACTGTGGTAAAAAATCTCATTACCATCATCGACACCAGTATTGCCACCATTGTCACCATTGTTGTCGTTGCCTATTTTTAGGATCAATATTACAAAATAAATAACACCAACACGTAAAAATAAATTTAATTATGCCTATGAAGTGATAATGGTTTATGATTAACGAAAAAAACCTTCTACATTGTTCAGCTGGTCTCCATTTGTTAAACGGTTTCGGTGTATGATTGATTTTCATAGCCACATATGGGTGCATTTATTCATCTCCTTCACCCCACGTATTCTCTACTATTGCAATAAGAGAAAAATTATGTTTACCATTTTAAATCAGAGTAACAAAGACGCGAATTAATAACTAGAGCTAACATTTCTCAAACCTTCCTTCAGGAGCCATGTAGTCTACTCTGTAAAGACAAATGAAGACAAATGACAATAATTCAGATTAAAGACGAGAAAGATTTGGGTAAATACAAATTATTTACAAGTTCATTTTGATAGATCCATTTAATTTCTATCTCGCGTGCTTTGGTTGCTCCGTTAAAACGAATGCATTTTGAGTTAGCGGGCTGAATGACTGTTGGCAGTTAAAGCAATTAAAAGAGATTTCTTGAGACGGAATACAAAAATTGCAGCTGCTTCTCCACAAACGGAATGCTTCTACTAAAATTGTATCAAATATCCATACATTGGTTTCGCGATGTTTTTTCTTCTCTGTAGAATCAATAATATATGTAATTCAACTGAGAAGGAAATAAAGCATATCAAAAAAGAAATAGCTTTACACGAAAACTTGAATGTTGAGGGTTGTATGTGTATATGGCTACTTATTATAGAATGCACAGTCACATTGCTATTAAAGTCAGATAACTAATACAGACAATTCTGAATTTATATTCTCGATATTTTTTAAATTAAAATCTGGCAATCAACGACCAAAGGTGTCGCCAGTGAGCGTCGAGGAAAATAGGGTCGATAAAAAGATGAATGATTATGACAAACCAGAGATTTTCGTGATTCTTATGTTTTATCAAAAGTAAACGACATAATATTAAATTTGTGACGAAATTGAGTCAAGACTTTCTAATTCAAACTTACTAGAAAATAGACGCCGACTGATACTCGAATTTTATGTAAATCTGTATGTTGTTTTTCTAAGATATTCATCATTTTTATCCGAAAATCGTACATATCGGGCAAGAATTCACTGGTCGTACTTTTTTAAAATAAGGTTTTTGAGGATCCTACTTTTCCGACTGTGACAGTCTTATGATGTTTCAGACCACAGTACGGCAACATGGACGTGTCACAATTGTTTTGACTGAAAGTGGGCGACTAAGTGGTTTTGGCGTCAAACGGGAATTAGCATGTGATAACTGATATATAATGTCGACACAATCAAATGCTGTGTACGAGTGTTTCCTGGATAAATTGTGAATGACTAAAAACTACCAGGTTCAAAGTCCTCAGTCGTGCTCTGGCAAACGTAAATAAACAAACAAACCGTGTATGAATTCACTAATATACACAAGAAAGAACGTAAACTCTACATACACTATTACTCATTGTCTGTGCCTCCTTCATCTTTTAAATGATTCCAAAATGAATGTTCTGTTTAACTGATAATAAGAAAACCATTATATTTGCATAATTTTGTGAAGAGGTATGAATCAAGATTTTCTCAGATTTCTTTCCTTTTTCAGATCGCATCGCCATACGATACAACTTATCCCCTCACAACAAAATATTAATAAATAAGGAATAAATAAATTACAATTATGTGAGTATTATGTTTGTTTTCTATTTTCCATTATTGATGTAACACATTTACTGATTCGATATTCATACATGATCAGGTATGTTTTGGTTGATTTGATGAATGTGTTATTGTCCGGGCCTAATCCTAAATGTAAAAGAGACTAGAGGTTTTCCCTGGTACCCATTCAGACTTGTGCATATCTAGATGTGACTAAATAAAAGCCCATATTTCTCAAACTGGATGTAAACTATTCACTTCAAACTAGCCTTTCATTCTTAATGCAACCAGTGTAGTTTCCGTTCGAAATGACCAGATGTACTAATTTATATACCGTTCAGACAATTACTGGACGAACATGTTACAAAGGGCGGGTAGGGTGTACGTACAAACACAACAAGGTATGTAAGGTTTATGTAAATACACAAGACATGTAGGGTGTAGGTACAGGCGATTGTACATCCACAACAAAGCAAGTAGGGCGTACGTAAAAGCTTTCGTACATACACAAACAAGGCAGTTAGGACGTAAGTAGAAACGATCGTACCTACACACCAACGTCAGTTAGGACGTACATACAAGTAAATGGTCATACGCAATAAGACTAGAATCTGAATAGCTCAGCGACTAATGAAAGGAAATTAAATATTTTTACCACATAAGCTGTACAATTATCACCTTCGTTATGCTTGTATTTTTTTGAATGACAAAAACGGTTGTTGGTTCCTGAGTGATATTTCCTGTGTACATGTATTCTATTTGCTCTAATTTACATTTATCTTGGTTTCTATTTGCTCTGCTTTATATTTGCATTGTTTTTTATTTGTATCGAAGTACGAATTGTTATATAAAGTTGCATGTAACCTAAAAATTCTTGTTATATATATAGAATTTGTATGACAAACAGATAGATAGATAGATAGATAGATAGATAGATAGATAGATAGATAGATAGATAGATAGATAGATAGATAGATAGATAGATAGATAGATAGATAGATAGATAGATAGATAGATAGATAGATAGATAGATAGAATGTCTTGCAATCAGTAAAGATGCAGGAGCTTCTGATAGCATTACCTGCTAGATCTGCATCAGGGATTCCACTCCAGTGACGCATCGCCTACTTGTTTAAGTTATCCTAAACGATTTTTCTGGCTTCCCTTCCCATGGACATAATATATAAGTGACCATTGGTTTTCAGCTTTCATCAGACATAGAGAAGATCTTTCCTTTAAAATTAGAAGAATATTAAATCAAAACTATTTCAAAAGAATCAGCTTTTGAAAACTATCAAGCAAAAATGTTACAGAAAACATTTCCACCAATGGCTACCAACTGAATATGTGCGGAGGTTGTTAACTGGAGGCAAAGGTTTCTTATGTGGGAATCGGTTGAAATTTTACTATTTGTAATTGTTGCTGGAGATACCTTTAATATTTTCGTTTATTTTCACATGTTCGGGAATCTTGTGTCGCTCATTATGGATTATAGAAAATCATAATCGTCAATCGGCTCGTTTGATCGCAAAAAATTGTCGCCTGCCAAATAACTGTTATATTCTCAGGTCACTCCGGTCATTCGTTTAGACCATTTCAAACCCCGGAATTTTTAGTAAATTTTCTATGAACATCTTTTATATATGTTAAGTACAAGTTATGGCAACAAGCAATTTAATCTTTTTCACCTTCTACAACCTTTCAAATCTTCATGGTTACAGCTAATAAATGATAATAGATGCAACTTAACTAGTGCCTAATTTTCTCAGCGCTTTGCGTAGTGATATGAGCTACTCGATTCCTATTGTTTCTATGACAATGTAGAAAATATGTACCTGGAAAAACTGCTCATATCCCTATTGGACGGGCTGTTCATAAGTAACGTTAAAATGCGTTGATTTTATGCCCTTTGAAACTCGTCCTTTTATCTTTATTTATATGATCAGTTACACATTTATTATCAATTATACATTTTTTCCTTGATGGATCAATGCTAGTTAAAGTTGAATGATATATTATTAATTCTTTATTGTCAAACTCGAATCAAAGAGTGTCAAATATTTTCTGACAGAATTATTCCCCAACAGAGGCCAACTTTATGGGGGTAGGATAGAGTGATGGCAGAAGTACATTCTCTTCGTGTGATCAACCTTTTTCATGTACCTATGTTCTTTACTATATTTCCATTTTACAAGCATGTGAAAAACTAGTTAAAGGTAAATTGTTGGAGTTTTGTGTCTTTTTAGATTATCCAAATATTTGACTTGACATTACAGCTGACATGTCGTAAATAAGTGTATAATTAGTTATTTCACCTTATCTGAACTGATACAAAACTGAAAATGGACACGTTCATTAGGTTTCGAATCATTGCCTAATTTATGAATCTTTGGAGTCAGCCCTAACAAAACTGCTTTGAAATTATACTGATTAAAAAAAAACATATTTCTATGCACAGTTCTTTAATCTCAAAAATAATAGCAATTCTAATTTAAAAAAATGAATAGCACCAAAACACCTAAAACAACTAAAAACTCATGTTCACTAACAAACGATTATCAAGTCCAATTGAAAATGGACAATGTTTTTACTCCAGCACTGATATTAAGATGACTTCTGTTAACCGTTGGAAGACAAAACTAATGGAAATGATGATTGACATCTTCCAAAGTTATAGTTAATATATCCTCATTTATTTGGTCAAGGGTTTAAAACTTTACGCAAGCTACGCTCTTTTATGATCATTGTCTGCATGTACGTAGATTTCCTTGTTTCTCAGAATATGTATAAACTCGCTTAACCAATCACTGCTAGAGCAGCCAAAAGTTCTTACCAGCGAGATTCAACATGACATTGCACGCTAAATGAACCAAGGATTTACTTATCAATCGATAAAACGATTTCCCTGACAACATTTCAAGTTCAGTCTTGTTTACAGTTGAACTAGGTTTGTCCTTATATATATATATATATATATATATATATATATATATATATATATATATATATATATATATATATATATATATATATATATATATATATATATATGCATACATACTTGGTAAACAAATACTTCATTCCTGTTTCATATCAGTCTTTGGGAATCCATGATCAGTCTGCAGTTGTGTTTAGATAAAATTCGTGAAGAATTACACACTACTTTGGAATTATTGTAAACTCATTCAAAGACATTATAGATTGTACCATCGTGGTTATCAGGCCATTCAAGACTATCAGAATTCATCCGGAACATTGTATACTTTTGGATCTGTGATATAACATTTAGAATAATTTAGAATTTAATTCACAACACCGTGTCTATTAAATTTTCATATTTCCAACTTCGAGAAACAAATAATTTGTTAATTTTACTAAACTTGTTGATTTCGCTTCTCTCTGTTAGATATCTAAACACTTGTCATATTGGCGTCGCTCGTGGGACTGCAAATAAGTGGCATCTTCCGTTTTTGGGAAAGCACTAGATAGCTGTACTTTTTGCCCATAATGCACCGTGCCCGGTTTCCTGACAGCTAAAGTATAGGAAGATTGTCTCACTGTGTAGTTGATGGTGTATTTTTGTGTATGCACACTCGTGAAAAAGAAGAAACCTATGCACATGCAGACATGGGCAATAGCGAATTGTTGCGGATTTTCGCGCGTGGTTTGCGACGCTGCTTTCTCTGATATGTTCTGAAATAGGGGTCTGTCAGAACATTCAAATGGATACATAACTCCATTTAACCTTATGAGATCCTTGATTGTATTCATGTTGCTTTATTTTATGAAAGATAAATTATCTAAAAAAAGAGCAGCGTGTATTTAGTGAGTTAAAGACACCGTAGATTTATTCTGTAGTAAGAGTTTGGTTCTCAGATTACTTTGAAATGTAGAAGTTCATTTGATGTCATTTTTGAAGATCGAATATTTAAGTTCATGATTTCAATCTTTGGCTGGAAAATTTAATTTTTAATGATGAGGGACTAATACTGTTTGGATTTGATCTTGAGTACATTATGTTTTTAATTTCTCGAGTAATTTAGCATCAAACACAGGTTTCAGTAATCTATGGCACGTATCCAACTGTGGCACGCCAGACTTCGGAAAGACACACGGTTATGAGTTGTAAGTTTGTATTGTATGTACTAGAAACGACAACTAAATGAAAGGGATGAATATGACTTGGGACGAATCACTCTACAAATGAGCGAACGTAACAGGACTACAGGAGTTCTGAAAGGCTTTTGATGCCTATCTAACGCATAGCACTGTAGCAATGTTCACATCGACTTGCGAAAGTTAGCTACTATATCATGTGGTTCATATGATTCTCTACCTTACAAATGAACAAACAAAACTATTATCAAAGACAAAAAGAAGACCTTGGTTAAAATCTACAACCTAAGTATAGTTATATTCTTCAGATTTTATCTAAGAATAAAATGAGTAAGCCTATATCAGGTAAATTATATTGGCATACTAACCATGCTTTGTCCGCCAAAACAGAAAGCACGAGATTCTCGCGGTAAACCGTTTTACAAACAATGCTTGCTATTCCACAAATATGTTTCACGATAAGTTATTCAATACGTACCATATTTACTACAGCCTGTTTACGTTTATAGATAAGGTACCAATGTCCTTATACAGCACAAGGAAATAACGAGGCTAAAAACGGAAGTAGTTATCAGTTTGAACTAATAAGGCAAACGAACAAATAATAATTTGGATATAAAATGTAGCGATATTTAAACGTATTTACCCAATTCTGATATTAAATAAGAGGAATATTTCATTTCTTTTAATATCTGTAAGGAACATGGTAATTTTTTTTTATAGTAGGCTGTAAAAGCGTCCGATTTGAATCACACTCAGCTGCTCCATTGATTCACATAGGTTCATATACGATGGCTGATAGCTTGCTTCTGGATAATACACTCTTATAAGTCGTGTTCAACTGCAAACTGCATTGAACCAGATCTTCCGTCGGCAGATCTAAGTTTATTCAGTTTATTAGGACTAATCAGTAGAACAAATAACATAGACCCTTGCGGGTTTAAGACGATCTATTGCTTACAGTTGGACCTGACTTATAATCGAGTATATACGGTCACAATTGGGCTTCAAGGCAATGATCTTTTTGTTCATCAGTCGCTGATATAATGATCCGGCCAGACGCAATTATAATAGAACAATGCTTCATAACCGCACGCGCCATTAAACTACAAGCACAAGTTGTAAACTTACATACGTATTGAATAAACCTGTCATGGAATCGATATTAGAACAATATTTTTCTGGCATTGGTCCATGCTCATTTTTCAATTTGTAAAAACAAGATAGGATATGTCTTCACCTTTCTCTTAGGAAATTATTCAGAATACGGGCTTTTTATAATGTTTACAACCTCCGTAAAATTATGTTTAATTAAAAAACGAAGCTGCAAAAACCTTTCGCAGACAGAAAACGAGACTTTCCGAAGATGTCTGGAAAGGTGAGAGTTTCGATATTGCAGCGTGTCTTTATTTCGATTGAATTAGTACAGAGTAAACACACAAGAAAAACAAATATTTATAACTGACTAGTTTTCGAAAATTGCAAGCTTCTTTGGAAACAATATTCATTAGCAGGTAACACAATGATGCAGGTTCAGACGTAGAATATGGACTCAGTTTCAATTTTGTTTCAGCGAAAAGTTAACGCGTTTTATAGAAGATGCAAAATACACGAAAGCTAGACAACCAAAACTATAAAAGACACGATTTTAACTGCAAAATAAGACAAAAAGTCAATCAAGCAAACAAAATACCCCCAACCACACACACTAAAGCGCAACCCCAACCAATTAAGAAAGGTATATTCCACTGAAGGCGACTAAAACGATTTGATACAATTTTTAAGATTTTGTCTGTCAATTTTTAAAAATGACAGATTTTAGAGGAATGCAAAATAAGATTTTAAGCGTCAGGAATTGCATATTTGTGCTGAAGCTTTTCCTATTTTAAAAACTTTATCTGCAATGAATAAGGTTCATTCAAATAATTCTACAGTTTGCTGGCAAGATTTTAAATTTTCCTACATTTTGTATTTTGTCGCGCCTCAAACTTTTCTGCCATTAACAGTCATTCATTGTAACTAATGCAACTTTTTTTTTTATCAGTATTTGATGCAGTAGACAGTCAGCATTAGCTTCTCCAATGATTGACGATTCTTTCGAGATTAAATAACGCAATTAATAGATTTTCGTGGGTACTTTATGGCTAGCATTAACACACTGAAATATTCTTCTCGTATCTGTCTCTCTGAAAGAAAAACGTTCAGGTGCAGACTGAGGATTTATTTTAGTGGATGAAAATCACAGGTCGAGTTTTTTTTTTTTCGTTTTCTTCTTCTTTTTCTTTATTAGACTCGATGTGAGATCTGATTACATTCTGTCCTAAATAAACACAGTACTTAAAAACTAAAAGGACGTCGAAGCAGAAAATAAGGATCATAGTTCGCCAGTAAACAAGAAAATAATGATGAATTTGTTCTCGTATGACACCTACTCAAAATCGAAGCAAAATCACTAATATTAGACCTGTCTCGGTGTTTGAGAATTAGGAATCAACTCTGGACATTGAAAAACTCGATGTTATTGTACTGTTTGAACTAATTTATAAGCATAATCCAAGTGTTAACAACATTGATTTAGCTGTGCCATTACATATTACGCCTGCATATTAGGGTCTATGTTGTTTGCTTTACTAATTTACTCATAACAAACTGCATATACCTAGGTCTGCCTTCGCATTATGCAACGACAGATCCTGGTCTTTTGAGACTTGGGGCCCCGAATGGCCGAGTGGTCTAAAGCGCTTACCGTTATGGATCACTGCCATCTCACCTCAGTCTGTGTGGGTTCAAGTCTCGGATTCGGTCAATGTGGATATGGGAGAAAGATTGCCAGTAGCTTCTCGTGGGTCGGTGTTCTTTCCGGAGTTTTCCCGGGTTCTTCCTCCACTATTATTACTGGCCATCATGTATAGCCTATCTTGTGCTGAAAAATGGCGTTTAACCCTGCAACAACAACAACTTTTGAGACTTGCAATTGATGTCGACTTATAAAGGAGTATGGGTTTATATAAATAGTACAAGAGGTTTTAATATCCAAGTCCAATTTTAGCTTATATTTTATTGTCCAGTCTGATTAGTGTCTATACAATTTAGCTTTCTCATTAACTGTCGAATTTGATTAGTGTTGTCTGATTTAACTTTCTCTTTAATTGTCTTGTCTTACTAGATTTCGTCTTATTTAACTTTTTCTTTAATTGTCCAGCCTTACTCGTAATTTGTCTGATCTAATTTTAATTATCCACTCCAATTAGTGCTTGTATGATTTAACTTTGTCACTAACTGTCCAGTCAAGTTAGTGTTTGTACAAAGGAACTATTTAATTAACTGTCCATATTTAGTGTTAGACCGAACGTTCACTTTAATTCTCTTGTCTTACATGTTTGTCTAACTTTTTCTTTAAGTGTCCAGTCTAATAAGTGTTTGTCTGATTTAACTTCTTTTTAATTATCCAGACTGATTCGTGTTTGTCGGATTCATCTTTCTTTTTAAATGACCAGCCTGATTAGAGTTTGTATTATTGAACTTTATTATTAATTATCCAGTTTGATTAATGTTAGTCTGATTTTTTAATTCTCCAGTCTTGTTAGTGTTTGTCTAACTTTCTCTTTATTTGTCCAGTTGGATTGTTATTTGTCTGATTTAACTCTCTATTTAATTGTCTAGTCTTGCTAGAATTTGTCACCAGCAAATGTTGATGTTGAGACATATTAATGCGTATGAAAATTAGTATTTTGCTATACAATATCCATGTGCGTATTATTTTCAAAATCAAAGTTGTTTTGTACCAAGAAGTTATGCAGTTGAACAGTATGATTTCGTATTTTGAAAATAATACGCACATGGATATTGTATAGCAAAATACTAATTACTTTTGATTTTGATTGCTGTACATATTGTACTGTATAGTCTCCAACCAATATCTGGAGTTTTATCACAACCGGTTTTTGCAATATGTATGTATGTATGTATGTATGTATGTATGTATGTATGTATGTATGTATGTATGTATGTATGTATGTATGTATGTATGTATGTATGTATGTATGTATGTATGTATGTATGTATGTATGTATGTATGTATGTATGTATGTATGTATGTATGTATGTATGTATGTATGTATGTATGTATGTATGTATGTGTGTGTGTGTGAGTGTGTGTGTGTGTGTGTGTGTATGTATGTATGTATTTCAATGCGCCCAGAAGAAAAATGTTGTTTCGATAATTTTTGTAAAAATTTTTTCCAGGTTAAAGCAGACAAATCGTTTTGTTGTTAAAATAAAGTTATTACCACACTTTCACGATAAACTCTTAGAAGGAGTTAAACTTGTGTAGTCGACAGAAAAGGTTATATTTTTGTGATCAGACTATATTCACTCAAACAGTTTTCGTGTGCATGTTAGCATTGAAGATATACTATTTCAGATTGAGAAAATTGAGTGAGTTTCTGTTTTCATACACGTGTTATAGAAAAACATTAAATCGTGATTTGGGATCGCCGAAAGCATTTCGACATAATAATGGAATACTATCTATTACATTTGAAACAACATATTTAATTCATACAATAGGGAGCTGTTTTAAATACAACACTATATATGTATCTTTCTATCTGAATGCGATGTTCTCACTCTCTAGTTGTAGTGATATAATAATACAAGCAAGCAATTGCAAACAGGGTAGATACATATTTTCTGTAGAATAATACGCGGATGGATCAGGCTCTATGCGGTTTGACTGATGTTACACGAAGAACGAATAGCGTAGCCAACGATCTGCTGGCACTTTCGATGTGCTATGCAAGAATAGTTAAATTGCACAATCTATCACACAATCTATCACACAATTTGATCGCAAACCGGCAATCTGACATCAAAATGACAATCGTTCTATATTCGAATGACAGGGTCTTACGCATAACCTCTCTTTATTAGGATACAACTATATTGTCATCAATTAACGGACAAGAAATCTAACCCACATTCTGTACGTAAAAGATTTTATAACATTAATTTTTCTAACATCACGGGCTTTTTTTCACCTTGAACCGTGGCAAAGATATTTCCGAAATTTATCACACGAAAAATTTCAATAATTTCAGATATAAGTGTGTCCTCAGTTAATAAACTGATTGAAACCATTGTGAATAGACGGTTCTTTGTACGTCTGTGATCAATTTTACAATTTATAACACATTCTTCCCGTCAATAGCAATGATAAGAATGGATTACATCAATGAGACAATGTTTAAAGGGAAGTAAATCTGACAGGACTCCAAAATATTATATAGACGAGTAGCCTGGGAAATTCCTAAACCAAAAATAAAAAGCAAAGAAAAATAAATGACTAGACCACAACTCCCTTTTCTAAGCTACGGTTGATCGAATTCTATATGAATGGAAATTGGAAGATATCCACTTCCGCTCATACAAACATCTCCAAACGGTAATGAAATTTCGGTAGGATATAAAACGGGCAATGAAATCTCGTTATGCGGACGTTAGCTTTTGTTACACTGTTTTGTCTATTATTGAGACTTAGTCAAGCAGCACCAATGAGCATTTATGACACGGATTTTTTTCTAGAAGCTTTCCTTACCTGTATGTGTTTCAGAATGCCCATAGTTTTACATATCACGTTCGCTCCATCATTTCATTCTTGCAATTGCCACAGGTACTCGACGCGAGCTTTGAAGTTGAAAAAAAAATGCTATAATCTGAAGTATAAAAATCATATCGAGTGACAAAATTGACTCAGGTCTCACTGGACAGCTTTTTTGTAGCAAAGTTTTATTTGATGATGACCTATTGCAGAAAAATAATTACAATATTACATTAAATATACAAATAAAAACTAATGATTTTTGTTGAAAGGATTCTTGTAAGATTCTGACTGAGGTATTAAGGTTAGTTCCTTATGCAACTGGTGGTTTTTATACTGAACTGATGCTACCACCAATCCCTCTTTTTACATTCTTTTCTGACAGAAGAAGCTATTTTGAACATGTTCCTGTGACAAGCGACTCAAACAATCAGTGTGTACCTTATTCATCTTTAAAATTCACAAGTACTAAAACAAATTAACATACCTTTCAATGCCCCTCAACCATGTAAATTTTTTTAGATATTTACCTCTGTAGCAGACATATTTAAATACGTAAGCCAAGTCGGCTGCTCATTTGCAGCTCAAGTTACGCATTTGATCACCAAAAGGCTAACCCATTTCCAAGCCTATAACAAAGTAAATATAAACCACATTACAGATGTAGTAAGTGAAAGGCTGATTCTAGCGTATCACTTCTTTTTACTCCTCCCGCTATCATAACAAATACGAATTACCCCTCTCTCTCTATCCTAAAACGCCAACCACTACACAAAACCCAAAGGCATATATAATAATAATAATATATAGGTAATGTAATTAATACTTTCTCTACGAGCTAGCCATATCTAACAGATGTCGCCTAATCAATATCAGCCTAACATCGTGTAAGGTAGTGTGAAAATCAATATTTACATCATCTAAAGCCAGGTAATGTTTTAGTCATACTTGCAACGTTACGTATAGATGTGTCAGACTCAATCACGTGATTTTCTAAAATGTTCTATAAAACGCCCGCGCAGATTTTTCAGTATAAAAGAAAGGTAAAATTTCCTTATTAGGCACGTTCAAGCGGACTCTTCTCTGGGCTAGATCAAATAAGTGATATTATTTTATACCTCATTACCAACTATTAATGTTTCAATCGTTGAGGGGCCCCGAGTGGCCGAGTGGTCTAAAGCGCTGTCCGTTACGGATTACTGCCATCTCACCTCTGTCTGCGTGGGTTCGAGTCTAGGATTCGGCGAATGTAGATATGTGAGAAAGCTTGCCAGTAGCTTCTCGTGGGTCGGTGGTTCTTTCCGGTGATTTCCCGGTTTCTTCCTCCACCATTAATACTGGCCGCCATTAATAGCCTATCGTGTGCTGAAAAATGGCGTTAACAACAACAACAACAACAACAACAATCGTTGATATCAGAAATATTTCATTATCATGATGATAGAGACTAAACTTTACTTTATCGCTGACACAATGACAGGACTCAAACAAATCTTTTAATTTGAGGTATACTTAGAGGATATTTCTGGTCGATAAAAAATACTTTTGACCGACGAGATCAATGGTAAGTTTAGTATATTTTTGTTGACTGATCGGATCATGAAAGTTTTTAAATTCTGCTAGCAACTTTTGATACAATTGCTCGAGGGTTTTGAAATATCCGCTGTTATCAGATCTGATGAGCGAAAGTTTTAACTTGTCAAGAGTACCACTAAAACATTTACCTGATGTTTCATTATTATTTTCAACTGTCAATTGTTTGCCGTCTATCATTAGGTATTTGATCTTGCTATTGTAGCTATTTGTCACTGTCAAATTTTCAAACATTATTTCTTAAGTTTAGATAAAATTTTAGTTTGCAAAGATAGATCTATTATCATGACAGTACCCAACTTCAAGTGTATCTACACCATTTTCACAGTAACATTTGTCATCAAAATTGTTCAATCTACGTTTGATAATGTCATCTGTTTTGAGTTTATGATGATTCGTCCGTATAGCCATTGCTCTTATAAAACTAACACCGCCATCAAGCGCGTTCTTGTAATCATCAAATTTCATAAACTTTTTAACAAAATCGCGAGGCAGACCTTTTACTTTTTTCGTTATTTTATTATTGTCTGACAATACGGCATATATTTTGCTGCGTAATCCAATAAAATATTTGATAATGCTCGAGTTCATTTCATCTTTGAACTTACTAATAACCTTTTTATTTATGTTGTCATGAAATTTACTGTCACGAGGGTAATCGGAAAGATCAAACAGATATCGATTATCGTAAATGTCTTGATAAATGTCCTCAGATTCGGTTTCATATACGAGCGAATCACTATCGGTAAATAATAATCTACTAGCCTGCCATTGATTTTTAAAAAAAATATAATGAAAATCGTACATGAGCCATTTCGATAAAGCTAGCACAGAGGCTCCAACGTGAATCTGTTTGTTTAGTTTTAGTAGTTTTAGATTTTTTTTACTTCTTTTGTATCGCGACAAGATTTTCATTAAATATTTTCATGCTAACAAAATTATCTTCTGACACAAGTTTGTTTCTGCGATGGATATCATTAACTTGTTTGATATTTATGCGTTTTCTAATACTCTCCATCGTCTTACAAAAAACGGAATTGTTCATCAGTTTAAAGTTTTTCTCAAAATCAGATTTCGCCACAGCTCTACTTAAAGTGTTTGAGTTAATATAACCTTTCATCCAAGGCGACTGATTAAATTTTAGTACACGATGAACTTTTCTCAACACAAGACCAACATCAGCTGCTTGTTTTAAACTTTTTAATGCAAAACATAATTTTTCTTCTTATCGAGTAAATTTGGTACTAGTTTTTTGATCATATAATTTTGTCTTGGTGATGCCAAAGCTTGTTGTTCTTCAGATAATAAACTATAACCTATGACTACTAATACTGCACAGAAAGGATAATCATTATGCAAATGATGTAGCAAAGTTGGATAATCAAGATCAACTTCAACGAAGTACGAAACATCGTCGGGTATCTTTTCTTCTGTCTCCGATAGAAATTGATCCTAGATAAATAATATACTTCGAAGGAAGCTCGGGATTATACTCTTTCAAGTATATTTATTTGCTTCAGCATATTTCTTTGTGATCACGCTAATACCAGCTCGGATACTTTTTCAATAAAATTGAACATGTCAACGTCAGTCAGTAATTCTAACCTTACCTGTCTAAACTTGAGCAGAGCATCCCACGACAGCCCAGGAGAAGAATAATACCAACAAGGATATAGTCTATAATTGTCATAAATCACTTCTCGAAAACTTTCAAAAACATTTGCTAGCAATAAAACATCTGTTTTCAAATATAAATCGTGATAATCACCAAACGTTTTGCAATCAAATTCTTTCCAAATATCGAATGCATATTTGTACTCATCATCGGTTATGTTTTCATTTTTAAGTTGTGAATAAAAATTTGTCCTTGTCAGGTAAAGATGTTTCATCAAATTTACTCCAGTCGCCAAGATACTCATACGGAAATACTCCTTTTTTAGCTAGCAGAAAAAATTTATCTCCAAAAGAGTCTCTTAGGCTGTCAAACTTACTACAGTCTATTACAAGCTCATCTAACGATGCTGCCATAAACTGCAGACTATCAATAAAACTTATCCAGAGTAAATGACATATACTTTTCAAAATTATTTGGAATACGTTTGATGACGTTATTTTGTTTTAAACGAGATTTTATGTCAGGATCACTAAAAGCTTCTACAATAATATGGCTATCATATCCGCGAAAGTTGTGAAGAATAACTGGAATAAAATCTGGTGCATGAAATTTTAAATTACATTGATCACGAGCCGCTCAACTGTACTGTCCGGTCAAATGACAATGGTCATGTACTTTTTGTTATCGTCAAAAGCTTTCTCACAAATATGACAAAATTCCGCTTGCTCGTGATCAGATTCTTGTTGAGATGTTAGTTTAATCATTAGAGTTTTACTCTTTTCAAACGATAAAATATATTATCAACTTCGCTGATCAATTGCTTGAGAAGCCAGACAGCTGGATTTTTACCTCGATATAATTTAATTGGTTTAGATAATCTCGAATCAGCACAACAAACTGTATTGTACGCTACTCCTCACTGACCATGGCTTTGAGTTTTCCTTATACTCATTTGGTCAGGAATATTTTCTACGCCAAGCACAGGTTGAAGTAAGAAGTCGAAATCAGCGTATATGACGAAAGGAATTTTTAGTTTATGATTATGATGGACAAACTGTAACACACTATCTTTTCTAGATGACATCGTTATTCGTTGTACGTCACTATAGTACTGCAAATGCTTATGTAACTTTTCATTGTCATTACAACCGTGCAAGCAGCGATAACAAAAGAACGTTTTATTGTTACGTTTATTGTACTGTCTGACAACTAGTCCATTAAAGTTTTTTATTCAAACGTAATGACTTCTATAAAACAGCAAGTGTATGGTCGATTGTGAAGCTTTTTCTGAAATATATCTAGGAAAGACGTTTTCTTTCTTATCTAGTCCGAAAACGTTAATCGAAACATTATTTTGCTTTTCAAACTTTGGTATTTGATTTTCTGCCAATAGAAAGTCAATATCTTTAAAATTTAATCTTGACACGTGACTACTTCTCAACACAACCAGCGTCTTTTTCTGCTGGAAATAGCGCAGAAAGAACAGCCCATTGGAAACATTTATTATCGATGGTTTCCACGTTTGTACATCATTTTTTAATTTTTATTTTTGGTGGCAGGTCAATATGCAAACTACAGCGTAATGCGTCATATTTCACTGTGTAAAAAAATTTCCTTGATCATTTCAAACTTCCAACCCGAACCCATTTCAGTAAATTCCTCTATTTTTGTCCAAATGTCTTGGTGTATTTCATCAGCTAATATCGGATTTTTAATAGCATAGTTTTGTGACATTTTAATGGTTCCATGTTTCGTGTTATTGTACTTGTCCACGATTTGAGAAAGATCATCGACTTATCTGTTAATGTTTTTAGCTTTCAAATATTTGTGTATTTTTTCTTTAAGCGTGCAATTAAATCTTTCAACGACAACGCGTTTACCCTCGTTTCATGTAACACATTTTTAATATTATTTTGTTCTAGAAACTGCTTGAATTATTTGTATTAAAAAACTCTGCTCTGTGATCAGTCCAGATTTTATTTAGTATTCTTTCGTTTTCTTTCTGTACTCGATATTATCTGTTTTAGCGCATCAGTGATCGACTTTCCTCTCTTATCCGAAACAGGTACGCTAAACGCGTATTTGCTAAAAAAAAGGTCAATGACATTAAACAAATATTTCTTGTTATTGTTAAACTGAGCCAGATTGGAAACATCAACTAAATCTATTGCCTAGATGTCATGTACAGCATTTGCGATAACTTTACGTCTTTTTTTTAGGTTTATGTAGTTCGGCTGCAAGATCATCGTATATTTCTTTTCCAAGCCCTAATTTGCATTTTGCTCCAATCATTCCCTGAAAAAATCTTCCATCAAACCTTTCTCGTAGATTTGTAGGTTTCCTATAACGTAATTCGTCTACCATTACTTTATCACAGTCTGATTTCGAGTTTTCGTGATCACGAAAACAGATATTATGACGCATCGCTATTTCATCCACCTGATTGTAAGGCTTATGTCCTGGCAGTGGATGATCGTTCTCGTCCAGTTGCTGATTCAGCGGATTATAAGGTCCATTATATCTGTGACCTGGCAATGTTCAACCACTTTTTGGTTTCGGTAATTTGCCAATAATTTTGTGAATGTCGATTCCGCTGCCAATGATCTCACAACGATTACATGATTTACAGTACGTGACGATTTTATCCTGCTCGATGCAAAGATCTTTGTGACAATCACAGTTACATTTTATTTTACTTTACCATGTTTCATAAGATTAATCATCGATCAAGATAACTCTGTCGGGACACATTCCAGTTCCAGATTTCAAAAACATACCTTTCTTTCTACCACATATGACACAAATATTTTTTAGCATCATTCTATTATTTTGTTTTTTCCGTCGTCTCATCCTTATTATCTGTTTTACTTTTACATTTGAGACAGTATGTTGACATTATATATTTACAAGTTTAGATAAAATTAATTGCAAAATCATCGATTGCGTGAGAAGGTTGCTTATCAAATTGTAAAATAAACTTTAGAAAATCAGGATTTTTTTTTACATTTGTCTGACAAACATAATACAATAATAGCCACAAGCGGATGTTCAAATCGCCTATAGTTGATTAGATGAATAATTTTTTTTTTAATTTTCAAAAAAAAAAAATATTTTTTTAGGAGATTGCTCAGAGAAATTCCAAACGAATCAAAATAATTATTATCATTGTCAGCTACCCAGTGGATTCCGGAGCCATTGTTGAAGTTTTCAATGTTTACAACACATGAACCACCTGATGGTACATCATAGAGTTCGTCATTAGAAAATACTCCTCGAAATCCGACAATGTCCTTAAATTTTTCGATGATATCAATATTGCTCAATAACATCTGGTCCTCGGTAGAGTCATTCCACGACAGATTCCTAGTAAGTTTGGAAGGAGGCTTTTCGCTAATTCTGCTAACGGAGGAGTTAAAGGAATAATTCCTCATTATTTTGTTCGTTTGAGTTTTGTTTTCTTCTTTTTCGACGATTTTGTTTTTCGTTGTGGCATTTAGTTTTATACTGTTACATAAGACTGCGTGACTATGTCACTGACGATAGATTTGCTTGATTCGACTGCTTTTTCGTTGCGTCAGAGACTTCTCATGATGCAGCCGCAAGTCCAAGTGTACCAAGTACTGGTAAAATTTTGCTGACGATCACAGAAAGTGCTGGTCCAAAAATACACCTTGTTTTGACATAGTGGTGACTTGTGAAACAGATAGTTTCAGTACAATCGGTTTGTTGCGATCGAGTTTATTGATTTGTTGTTGTGTTAACGTGACTTTTACCACTGTTTTATTTGAAGGCGCGGAGATATTATCAAAGAAACAGAGCTGCGTTTATCAACAGCTGCTTTCAACCTGACCGGGTGTCAGGAATATTTCTCGAGTTTTGTACATGATTTTCATGATGTCATATCAAGGTTGTTAGATTAAATTTGTACAGTCATTCGTCTTTTGGTCGCGTCGTTGGTCAAGAATATATCACTGACCACTAGTGCATATACATTATACTGTTCGGCTGGCAGAGCGCCCATTGTCCATGTGACTTCGATATTTGCAGTCGATACTATAACTCGTTCCGAATGATTTGATATATCAAAGTAAAAGATAGGGTATAACGATCGAAATTCTTCTACCAATATTTAAGATCCACTGTCCTAGTCCTGATATTTTTGCATTGCTTCCATAATATACATGTACGGTCGAGATATGTTTTGTTTCATCGTCAGCAAAATTGCATTCAATGGCACGTTGTTTGGAATTTACTCTCACAAATATTCGTCTGACATCAGGGTTATCTAATACGGAATTGTTCATTTCCTGATCATTACGACGTGTCTGTCGTTGAAATACGAAGAACAAGTGTCGCGGTAGTTGTTCTCTGAGCGTGGTTGTCATAAGCCACGTGTAATCAGTCGTGTTGGGAATGGCAGTTTGATAAATCCTGTTCTGTGGGAAGTGTATTCTTTTTGTAATGGTGGCTAGTAAAGGTTCGAGTTCCATCGTTTTAGCTACCGAGGGGACAACCTGCGGAGTCCACAGTGCTAATCTTGTAATAGCAAACTGACCTACCCCATCGGCATACAATCCTTTTTATCAGCTCGTTCTAAAATAAGTGTATATTTTATTCCTCGAAATACTTTTTTGTACTCACGACAAAATCCAAAGATTGTGCTTAACGGAAGCATCATCGTTATTTTGCGAGATTCTACGGCAAATGCTTTTTGCTTAGCAAATCCCTCGTTATATTGCTGTCGTCTTATATTTGTAACGGTTAATCTTATCGAATTATCTATCTCAGCGGCATCATCATTAGCGGGATTGGCGATGAGATTATTGTTATCGGCATCAGGATTACCAACACCAGTACGAAACTCGCCCGAAACAGCCGACCCAAAAGAGGTATCTTTAAACCACATCATGTTTGTGGCCACTGATCTGGAATAGTCAACTCTATAAGAAACGATGTTTAGTATTGTACTCGCTATGGGCTAAGTGCATTGAAATATCTTCTACGGTTTGATTGGCTAGTTGGTATCTTGCACTTTTATTTTTGTTGTTGTTGTGGGGCTTAACGCCATTTTTCAGCACACGATTGGCTATATATGGCGGACAGTATTAATGGTGGAGAAAGAAACCGGGAAATCACCGGAAAGAACCACCGACCCACGAGAAGCTACTGGTAAGCTTTCTCACAAATCCACATTCACCGAATCTTAGACTCGAACCCACGCAGACAGAGGTGAGATGGTGGTGATCCATAACGGACAGCGCTTTAGACCACTCGGGCACTCGGAGCCCCACTTGCACTTTTAAATAAGCTCCTACCGTTATTGACTAGAGCAATTTCTGTGCCAGCTGCAATATTACCGCCTATTTCAGTTAGTATTTGACCACGCACTTTTGACACTGTTTTGTGTGGAAGTAAAAGGACGTCCTCGACTCTTGTGTCAAAAGTTCTAACTCCGGTTTTATTTGGTTCGTTCGAGTTTTGATCCAAATACTCGATGTACTCTAATTCTGTTACATCATCGTCAGTATCAATTTATTTGGCAAGATTGAGATAACTTTTAGCTGACATTTATTTTATAAAAGCTACACAAAATTAAAAGGCAGCAGGGGTCATCGGCTTTGTTTTCCATACAAGTTTACATACTATTTCTTCACCACCCAGTGATAATATTTTTTTGTAGCTATCAAAGCTCGCTTTGTTTCTTCTGTAAGGCGCAATATCTGATATTGCTCGTTTTATTTCTGACGTGGAAGTTCCTCTAATCTTATCAGCAATCCTTTGTCCTACTGCAGTGCCTGCGGAAGATGTTGCACCCGGCTCGAAAGCTTTACCTGCGTCGAATGCAATGGGCGCAACTTTACGAGCTAGTCCTGGAATATTCCCTGCAATTGTTGTAAATATAGTTCCAAAAACACCACCTACCATCTTTTCTTCAATAAACTTTTATTCGTTTCATCTATAAATTATATGCTCACAAAATTGCGTGCAGGTGTAAATAATACGTGACAATTTCGTTGTTTAAATATATCTGTCTACCCGACTGGTCTGAGAGTTGCATTGTGATGCTTGTGATTTGATTTTCGAGATTAATCAGATAATAGATAATTACCGTGGATTAATCTGCATGATCGATCCTGGTGGATTTTCTGGCGAGACACTGTAGATTATTTGCCCTCTGCTGCCTTTGGCTGACTAAGATCCAGAAGCGATAGAGCAGTTTGCAAGTATTGTATTCACTTCTGTTATATTTACTGGCAGGACACCGTCATACGTAATAGCTTGATCAAGAGCACTGTAAACTTTATCAGTAAATCCTAGCAGCTGTGCAATACTTCTTTATCTTGGTTGAAAACCGATTAGCATATTTTTCAGTGTTATCTTAGCTCGTATCGCGTTATAATTCGCTGTCAACTCGAAATTATCAGCCACACCGACAGCTTTTGTAATGAGCTCTTTGATCGTATTGTTTAGATCAATAACATTATAGGCTCCGTGTGGAAGTTTTAATCTATTTGTTATAGATGTTGGAGATATTGTAACCGGAGTAAATGAAATTTTATAATTAACATAAGTTTTCACGTTAGCCATAGCATTCCAACAAATACAAGAAATTAATCCAATCTCATACTGGTTTGCAGGATCAAGTTCTATTGGCGGATTATATTGCACAGAAAAGTTTGCGCTGTTTCCTGTTGTATGCGATGAATGAAGCAATAATGTTGTTGACATTATATTAATATTTGAGATAAGATCTCGGTGTAAAATTTCGTACTCGGACGATGTTAATAATCTGCTCAATCTTAGATGATCTAATATATCAATAATTTACACTTTCGTTACCAGCTTTTGTGGATGATATTAACATCATTAGTCGATTGACTAGATCTGTGTTTGATGTAAAATCTTTAACTCCAGATGCAGTGGTTTCCTCTGTTAATTTTTTATTTTGCTCTCTTTCATATTTATTAAAGTCTTTTAAAATTTCAACCTTTACCATAACCTGCTGGTTTTTTTCGATATTGATAATTGTTTCTCAACCAGTTCTTCGGTTTTTTCTGACAGTTTTTCTTTAATCACTTTTAACTCATTTGGATCAACCGTCATTCTTGTTATTGCATGTTGAAGTGCCAGAGGACTATTAATTAGCCTGTCAAACTCAGCTTGTCGTGCAGCATAATCAGCATTTTGCTAGTTCTTCAAGAGACAATGTTGATATTTATGGTTGCTTGTCAAGTACTGTCTCAGTAACATGTTTAAAAAGTTGAATAGTTTCTTCTTCTGCTTGAACTTGTTCACGCCGAGCTTCTTCCACTTTTTTCTTAAAAGCCGCTTGAGTTTCGATAAACCTTTCTAGCAATTCGATTTTTTGTTGATGCTTGTCCATTATTTTCTATACGCTTTACAAAATTAGATCATAGAAACGTTTCAATGCAACAACGAAACATTTTAGCTGGATCACGCGCTAGCTTGTCAAACAAAAAGAAATTGTATCTGTCTTTGGTTGCTTGATGATATAATTTGATAAACGTGTTTTTCGTGACATCTCCGCATTGTTCTTTTGCGATATTTCTCACATCCACATTGTCCAGTCCGGGAAATAATATGAAACAACCCGTATTACGCCTGATAAATCTATGAACATTATAAAACCCGTGAGCGAGATAAACATAATTACATCTTTTATTAGGTGATAATGAAAAATAAGATCTAATCTTGTTCATCCCCTCGTTGTTTAGCGGAATATCATTGAAGACAATTATTTTATGCTCGGACAAATCAAGTTCGTTCAGTGGAACAAGTTCTTCTGGTTGTCTTATTAAAATATATATCATCGCCAGCGTCAAGTTCATTGAGAAGTTTATCGTTGGAATCGTTTAGTAATTCGTATTTTTCCTGTTGGGGATTAATTGTGTAAATATATACCTTATCATAGTTGAAGTTATCGTTGAGCAAATGATTTAATAATAGATTTGTTTTACCTGATCCGGTTCGCCTAACAATAAGATAATGACAGTCTGGAAGTTCATTTTTATGGATGTTTCACTAATCGTTCGGTATCAAAATTTATTATCTTTGCCATCATATAATTGTGTTATATTAAACCGATAATATTGTGTAGGACGGTAGGTATAATGAGCTACTATACAAAGTTCGGAACATTAAATCTCAGCAAGGTGACTTATCAAGCTATGGAACTCTTGATCAGCTCAGAAATGAAATCAATATTTTTTTTAAATATCACAAGTTTGGATCCAAAGGAAGTAGTTGTTTTCCAAGATAGAAGAGGAAAATTAGATAAGTAATCTACAAATGTCAGATGTACTTGTACGAAATCCTGCTGCGGATGCTAATAATGTCGTTACTTTTAATAACCAAGGTAAGATACAAGATTCTGGTAGGTGAGTTAACGATTATGTTAAGAAAGCTGGTCATTTATTTACGGGGAACATTATTATGAACCAGAACAAGATTATAGGCCTTGGAAACGAAACCCAACTGCATATATTGATGCTGCAACGAAAAAATACGACGAAAATCAAGAATAAGTAAGTGCGCGGTGCAATGGTGATGCATTTCTCAACATGAACAATAATGGCATCAGTAATCTTAAAACACCAGAGTCTGATTTTCATGCTGCAACGAAGAAATATGTCGATGATAAGGAAGTATCAATAAACAATGAAATAACAGCACTCAAAACTGATTTTACTAATCACGTGAGTACTTTTTTAAATTATCGCAGAAACATAAACAGAACCAGTAAAGAATTTTTTTGGGAACTGCTGATATTACACTCGCTAATATTAACACAGAACTAAAAAATATTATCAGTGGAATTCCAGATATTGTTCAAAATACGAGTATAATTAAAATTCCTCGCAAACAGATTAAAAATATTGTCTACACAGTTGTATCCGGTTCAGCAAGGTGGACACTACAAAATAACTCTATCAAACGCACTGCAAAAGTTACCGGTGTGTATAGACTGACTGAGTTTAGCCGTGCAAAGTTGAGTATATTTACCAAATATCTATGGCGTCATTCAACTTATGCTTTCTCTAGAACTGTATATATAGTAATAAACAAAAATGCCGAAGAATTTATACTTGAACCAGTTGATAAAATTTTAACAACACCCTCTTATTTGTGGTGTCTGGAATTTATAGCTGAAACACCACAATCAACTACTTAATCAAACCTAGGACTATGTAATTAAATATTATAATAAAAAAGTATAATTGATTTCAATCATATTTCAAAATATATTACAGAACAAGATGTGGACGCATTAATACAATGCTACAAATATGTCATAAAAAAACTTTAGTGCTTGAAAAATGTTACAAATACTATAACAAAATACTTCGAGTAATATCATATCTACCGTTGGTAATGACCAGCTCTAGTATAATTTCAATTGAGGCATCATTAAATCGGTTTTTGCTAATCATATCTGGTGTTGGCGTTTCTCTTACAACAGCGTGTAAAAAAGTTGAACCTCAACTTGTAATCAAACAAAATGCTTGCCAAACAGCCAATATAACTCACAAAAAATTACTTGATCAGATACGGTCTTATTTGCGAGGTGTAGAATATGATATGAACGATTTGATACGTGAGTTTCGTATTATTTACATTATACTAACAGATACTTTGACATTGAGAGTCAGCAGATATGAAAAGATTATCAAAAAAGTATGAAATATTATCTGAAACTTAAGGAATAATATCACTTACCTGATCTGACCTGGTGAAGACGCCCCTTAAAAGTGCCTAAGAAGGAAATCTTACCATTCTTATTATACTGAAAAATCTGCGTGGGCGCTTTTTAGAACATTCTAGAAAATCACGTGATTGAGTCTGACACATCTCTACGTAACGTTACAAGTATTACTAAAACATCACATGGCTTTGGATGATGTGAATATTGAATTTTACACTACCTTACACAAGGCTAGGCTGATATTGATTAGGCGACATATGTTAGATATGGCTAGCTCGTAGAGAGTATTGATTACATTACCTTATTCAACATCTGTTACAAACAAAGCCTAGGTATACAAGTAATATATTAGTGTAAAGTTATAGGTTTATATCTGCCTTTTGGTTTTGTTCAGGGGTTCGAGTTTTAGGATAAAGAGAGTGGTAATTCGTACTTGCTATGAGATCGGGAGGGGTAAAAAGAGGAGCTTGCGCTAGAATTATCTTTTTCTGCTACTACTACTACTACTACTACTACTACTACTACTACTACTACTACTACTACTACTACAGATTTAGCTTATTTGTGAATTCCTAAAAGCTGGGATTGTGATAATTAGGCTCATGCCTTCTACCTTAAAAATTAGGAGGGTGTGTGTGCCAAAATACGAAACTATCCAGTGAGATCTCAGATTATCCCCAATCATCCATTCTGACTTAGGAACATGATGGCTATCATACTATGCAAGAGACAAGGTAAGTAACTTCCAAAAATTTCGTTCGAAGCTTGACCCTCGATTTCCTTCTGCTATTTTCGTCTTTGACGAGTCCTCCATATATCTTAGTAAAACAGAGCTCGTTGCACAGGAGTGTAACTTTTTTTCCGGAGGCCCTAACTTCAATTTGATGCAACTCAGAAAAACAATAATAATCTGATGAATACAAAACTATTTCAGGAGTAAAACAAGCCTTACATTATAGTCGTGTGTATTCAAAGACGGAAATATGAGAAGGAAATTAAAGGTCAAGCGTCGAAGGAATTTTCGAAAGTTACTTACCTTATCCCTTTTATGTCAGTTCAGGTCATAGATGTAATTGGAGGTAATTTTGTCACTCGCTGTGATTATTTTCTTCAGAATATTACTTTTTTTTACAACATCAATCTCACGCCAAGAACCTGTGGCCATAGCTTGCAAATCTCAGTATGATTGATTACTCGAGTCAAGACTGGAACAAACCAGCGCGAGGAGCGTAGCTGTTTGGGCTGGACGATATAGTCCAAAGCGTTAAGGTAATCGTTTCAACAAGCACACAATGAATGAAACGCTTATAATTAAACAGACATCATCCAGTTTTTCCAACGGCGGCAAAAACCCTATAATCTCTTTACAAATTTACACTTTACGCAAATAGCATTCGTGCAAATTTAGGAAAGCTGATCGATGTTAATACTGAGAAATATTATCTTTTCTCCATTTGGTTCATTGGAAAAAAAAACAACAAAAAGCCCCATAACAACAGATATCTATTTTTACAGATGGGATGTGCTACTCGAAACCGGCTAGCGTTTGAATATAGCATGAACGAATGTCAAATTCCAGGTTGCCCTTCTTTCAGTCATGATCATTCGAGACATATTTGTAATAACTCTATGCTATGATTTGTTGTTGTTGTTGTTGTGGAGTTTAACGCCATTTTTCAGCACACGTTATGCTATACATGGCGGCCGGTATTAATGGTGGAGGAAGAAACCGGGAAATCACCGGAAAGAACCCCCGACCCACGAGAAGCTACATGTAAGCTTTCGCACATATCCACATTCCCTGAATCCTAGACTTGAACCAACGCAGACTGAGGTTCTGATTTACAATCAGACGAAATCAAAATGCGACATCCGGTCTCTCAGCCGATCAGAATTTAGATTAATAATGGAATTCATGACACCGTTTGGTCTAATTTCTTCAGTAACATTGATCAAGACGTAATTTAAAGAAGCCGTATTGCTTAAATAAAGGACATTTTAAATCGACACAAAATGGACATGGTCCATCAGTATTACATAATTCAACCCAAACATAGTGATGCAATTTTTAAAGATTAGATGACAAATCTATAATTTGCTGTTGTCATCAACATCATCATTGTTGTCGTCGTCGTAGTTTTAGATAGCATCTCATGTTTGGTATTTGCGAGTCTCACAGTGTCGTCTATACAAACTATACACCGTTACTTGGCCTAAGCAGTTAGAGCGCCCGAGTCAGACCAAAACATATAAATGGTATCAGCAGCTGCCTCGCTTGGCGTTCAGCATTTAAAGGTTAGTATTATGACTGGTCGGACTGGTGTCAGGATAATGTGATTCAGTGACATATCTGCGGCATGATGCCCCAGTCTTTGACATCACTATAAACTGTCACACTGCAAATATCGTGGCGATAGAACTGAAAAACTGTTAAAGCTATGTTAAAATTCCAAATTTCGCCTCTCCCCAAACGCTATGCAGATCTTGATTCTCTAAACAGATAACTATAAAATGAATGGTCACATTCAATAAATTATTTTTCGAGCTACGAAACCAGTCTGGAATAATAAATACCTTATTTAGCTAATAAACCATCTTCATTTTATCGCTATCGTCGCATACACACCCGCTGTTACAAATGACGAGATCTCACTGGTCCGTATTTATATAGGACGGGAAACTGGTTTAAATTAATGGTAAAGCAATTAACTCTCGCAGATCACAATCTAACCCCTCGATGACTCAGTTCCAATTTTTCTATACTATCTGCGCATTTAATCACTGATAACTTACACCACCGTAAAGAAGATATTCCACGCCTTTTCCCCACGTACCATTTGAGCACCTTACTAATTTTAAATGGTCATTTTTACGCCGTTTATCCGTTGCATCGTATCTTGCACACAACACCACAATGTCATTACAACAGTTTCATGCGTATCTACCAAAAGTGATTGATACGACGGTGCTTTGGCATCGCTTATTTATATTCGGATCATACTACTTCTTTTTGTTTGCATCAAGCATGTATCGAAGAAAAATTCATTTTTCCATGCATGTTATCAATTTATTAGCATGGAAGGCTCCCAGTCTGAAAGAAATTTAAGAATATTTGCCAAAAGCCGATTGCGAGATACGAATGCTTTTGCACAAAGTATCGAGTAAGAATGCTCTAAGCTATGAATAATTACTATTAAGTAAACTTTTGATTTCAAGTCACCTGCAGATTATTGATTTACTACTTGCGGGACCAGCTTAAGTGTAGTGGAATATTAAATACCGTTTCTGAGATAATGAAGTTTCGCTAACAATAGTTACATATACATGATTTGAACACTAAAGTACGTTTGAACCTAAAACAATTTCATTTTATCTCTTTTACCACGTGTAATCTCGGGGAATATTGCTGGGAATAGCTCACTAGGCTGGATTTTGACAGTGGGCACCTATAGGGGGACTTTTAAATCAGATCTGTCAAGTTACACAGATTTGTCTTCTATTGAGTCTTTTATTGACTTCCAAACAACTTGTGAACTTGTTGGAGTTTCGGACCAAAACGACAGTTGTTTTAATAATATGGTCTTCATATTCGCATGAGCGGGTATATCTTTCCAAGGAACATATGTGATATAGTTCACCATCTTTAATAATTTAAATATTTCTGTACAGTTTGGAGTTACATCTGTTTGAACACATGTATATAAGAGTTTCACCTTTTATTTGATGAGTTTGTTTTAGAAATATTAAAACTTAAAATTGGACGCAGGCGTCACAGTATTACTGAAATCGACTAAGCTAGAAAACAGAAAAGGACATTAAGCAGTCAGTTTGTTTACATTGAGTTTCCGTTTAGTTTAAAACGCGAATACGTTGACATTGTTAAGGACCTTCTGGCGATAATCAGGTTAGAAATTATAAATTGATGAATGAAATGGCTTAGTTTTATGCATTGTGTATATCCTTGATACTTTTCCTTTTAAAATCAGTAGGGGGTTACAATCATACGGGATAATGCGCGAATAATATTACTGTAATTAAAATATCTCTCGTCTTTGGGTTTGGTTTCATCTTCAACCATTTCGCATTCACAGTAGGATCGAGTACTGTGTCTAAATTCCCACCAATAATTAAAGTATTTCAGCACTATTTTCCCCATGTATTCGTCCAGCTAATCGTTAGCATTACTCCCATTAAAGTTTATAAAGTGATATTTAAATCTATAAGATTTTTTAAAACGATAATAATTCTTCAATTTGATCAACGAAATTTTTTTTATCTTTAGTTAACATTTGGAATTAAACAGAATAAACACACATACTACATGGCTCTATTTATTTTCCCCAGATACGCGGGACATTATATATAGAGTGCGTTTCATACTGAAAGTATATATGCTATTGATGACGAATCCATTTAAAAACACGTTCCTCTATTTTGTTTCCCCCAGTTATTTTTCATTTAAGGCTCATATCTTGATTATGTCTGGACTCATTATTGTTCGACACCTTATTCCTTCTGCGGTTAATTGAAAACTAAAACAAAGAGTAGGTAGCAGCCATAAGTTGAAGGGAAGAAGAAAAAGAAGAGGTTGAGAGGGTAATCTTCTCATCCCAGTTCTTACAACAACAATAAAATGCGTAAGACGAAAATTACATCAGAAGAAAAATAAACAGACATTTAAAGAGATGTAGGTGGAGAAAAGAGTAAGGTATAACTTTTTTACCGTTTTTTCCTAGTAGAGGTAGTGCCTCATAAGGCATAAGGTTCTAATGATCTCTGTGGAAAAAGACTATATATATATATATATATATATATATATATATATATATATATATATATATATATATATACAAATAAGTTAGTAGTTAATATAATAACTGATTTAATTTTTTTAGATATCCCTCTTGATCATGGGATCCTCGAATTCAAAGATCACTATGTTCAACACAGCTTTAAGTTCTGCCATCCATTATGCTATCAAACGAAAGGGACAACTCAATGTTGCTCTGCTTCCACAAACTATCAAGCAGATAGATGTTCCAGTTAAAGAGATCCTAGGTTATCTTTCTCATCGGGTTCCATCTTTTCAGTTTCTTTATCTTTTTCACTCTTGTTTCTTAAACTTGTTAATTTGACGATGATGGGATTTTGTCCTGCTGTATCTTTGCTTCTCCTGCGCATCCATATCCACTGTCCACGTCGTCATTGAGGAGATATTGATATGTACGGCCTCTGCGGTGATATCTGTAACTAGCTGTGTACTATCATCTTTTTTCTCGTTGATGCCTTCGACAGCTATAATTCGTCTGCAAGAACATTGTTTAATACTGTTGGAATGTTATAAGGCAGCTTTGACTTTATGTTACAGTCTTTGAATTTTCTCATACATATTAGAAATCATATTTTCAAAAACTATAGTACGGTTTTCCTAATTGTTAAACTGGTTCTCAAAATCTAGAATACGGCCATCGTCCTTTTCGGAATCTTTTTGCACATGATTCCTAATTTCTCCCTCGATGGATCTATTTAAGTCGTTCATGACTGACTCCATCAACTGGAAAGATGCTCAATCGTTGATTCCTGCATGTTTTTATGCACAGACTAGAAGAGATGTTTCTTTAAAGAGGTTTTAAGATTTAGTTTTAAAATATGTCGAAGTCAACAATGAACATTCAACCAAGTCACATTAGCAAAACCATCACTTGACATGATTCTGACCTCATAAACCCCTATATGCTTTAACTTTCTACCGACTTTCAAATGTTGAGTGCAAAGCAAAATAAAACATTATAAACTCTGTTTACCAAATAACCCTTAACTATCTTCTCACAGTTACATACAACATGCTTTTAAAATCATCTTAAAGATGAAAAGTAGATGTACCATCAAAAAGGAATACCGGAACAATGGAGAAATTGCTAAATCTAATTATTAAATTTTCTGGTAGTCCATTGACAATCTAATACCTGATAGAAAACTGTTTTTATTGGATATAACAGATGTATTACTATTCAAACAAAATGGTAATGAAACTTGTATTGCTAAATACTTTAAGGATTTTGGCTAATAGATATAATAGGTTTGACCTGCAGAAAAATGTCCAATGAAACGACAAGCATCATCACCGCAATTTACCATGCAACATTACACTCTTACATCATGCTTTTGAAAGATAAGGTTTGCAAATGGTCAAAATTCAAGAATGGATATTGAAGCAGATGTAAAATAATCATTGTAGTTTCTTTTAGCGACGTCACAATTGACTCCATTAAAGCACGTAGACTTATACATTACATAATTGTTCTAACAAATGTGTCATAAAAGCAGACGTTTACAGCTAGATGAACAGCGAAGCCTTCGCCTGGATATAGATAGCATAGTGTCTTTAATAGAGTATTTCCAAACCAAAGAATGGTTATATTCCCGCTTTTGAAAGAATAATGTTAAAATCTTAGATCATACATAAAGCAATACGTATCTTCAGCTTGATACAGCAATACAGCCTACAACGGCAATGTCTATGCAACACACGTTACGTACCGAGAACGAGAAAGCATCTTCAGGATGACCAGTACACATTGTATATTTCCAAATGCAGTGTTAAATTGTTAGGATTGAATAACCAGTGAACTGTATGTATATCTCTTAAATCTGGTACAGTTTTTCGGATCCTAAATCCTATACTTTTATCTCGACCAAATTAATAACATCAAAATGAGTCTAATTGTCGTTAGTCCTGGTTTGCTATATTCTCTCTGTTAGAAATGGTTTCGGGGCTATTTTGGTTCAATCAGCGTTATTGGTTATAATAAGCAATTACGACAACTTATCGGAAAAACAGGTTCATTATCAGCATACAAGATAAGTATGTGAAAGCGATACCTTATGTCCGGGACGTTATTTATTTCAGGTAATGTAAATCGGAGAAAAATAAGAGGTAATAATTATTTAGGTTATCTATTAATCTCTTTGATCAAAACTGAAACCCCGTCTGCTTCAAGGAGCTTTGTACTTAATACTTGAAGCTTTAATAACAGCTTTATCGTACGTTTTCGTGGCTGTGCTAAATTAACTGCCACGGCGGTTTGTATATAGACGAGTTGAGACCCAAACACACCAAACTTTGTGGGATAGTACAATTAAAGTTATCTTAACAACAAAGAAGTTGAGAAATGAATTAAAAACTATCTAAAAAAATATGGCAATGAAATAGCTAAGACAAGATTTTAGATTTTAATATTTTTAAACATAGATTTGTCTGTTTCAAATACTGAACAAAGCAACAAAACGAGCGGGCTAGATACATAACAGCAAAAACTATCGACTGCCAATCGAGCTG